>VYZW01032460.1:18006-37497 GCA_013401315.1 Balaeniceps rex | reverse complement strand
AAAGTTAATTTAATTTCATTAAAAATACTTAACCTTGTACAGTATTAAAAATAACAGTCTTCCTAGGTATCTTCTCACTTACATACACAGTACACCAAGCTTGTGCTCATTAGCTATACATAGTACAGCTACATATGGATACAACTTCTTTCAGATTCTTTAATTAATGGATTGGGGATGGAAAAGCACAACACTCTTCAGAATTGTTTCCATAGGGGTTATGTTGTCCCTTGCCACCTTTTCATAATGTACTCATCAAATGCAGCATTTAAAAAAAGGTGTCCTGGCTTCCCACTCCTCATTAATTACTCTAGTCTCAGGATATAGTATACATAATAGCCACATACTGGAACATTTAAAAACAAAAAAAGATCAAGCAGTGTAACAGAAATAAGGGACTCGTTTATGTTCTGCTGAAGCTCACAGAAAGTTTCTAGAAATTGTATTGCTGTCAACAGCTAGTAAGAAAAATCCCAGATCTTTGCAGTCAACAAATGCATTGTATTCAGGGTTTCAAAATGTTTTGAGTGCTTTATGAGGAAATTAGAGGTTCATCCATTTTTTTTTAAAAATTACCTGGAAAAATGAAACAGATTGACTAGCAGAACAGCAGCGGTCAAGATGTCCATAATTCATGTGGGTCCATCACAATTTATTTTGATAGGTATTACTTGCATGAATATATGAAAATCCTAAGAGATTCTACTAAAAATGGTAAATTCTGTCAACAAAATCTCATCTGTGGATTAGGCTGATATAAATCATGTATCACTTATTCTTCCAAGTACTGAAGCAGATGGCTTCTACAATTGTAACCTGACAACTTAAAAGCATAGATATAATTGCTGGCTTGAGCAAAATATAGAGAGATAAAGGCAATGAACTGGAGGAGAATTTTCAGTTCATTTCAATGCTACTTTTTAATAGAACAGACAGACAAAGTGGCCCAAATTTCCAACTGTTTGCTCAGGATATTTCTAGAAACTTGTCAGAGATTTGCTGTGGGTTATCTTTAGCACACTCTCAGGCCACCTGTGTAAAGGTGTTTTTTCCAGAGTTGAACAACTCTGGTTTGAGGCAACCATTCCAAGGAAGAGTCTGAGGAAAATCTGTTCCTTTTGCTCCTGGGACAACAGGAAGCAGTACTGCAAAGGCAGCAGGAGACAACCTGTCTCTATACCTTCTCCCCATAGTAAATGTACACAGTACTTTTGTTCCTGAGCACAAACCCCTTTGAGCTAATCCACTGATGAGTAGATTCTGCACCCATATAAACTTAACCTCTGCATCTGTGGATACTGAAAGCAGAGAACAGCCAAACCTCATTGCACTCCTCTCCTGCATACTCTCAGACTGCTCCCTACCATAAAATCTGAAAATTCAGCACGTTTAAGGCTTTCATATCAGCTCAGGAAGACCCTGGCAAAGGAGGTGTTCTCTGGAACTCTTTAAGGTTCTGAGAACAACACAAAGAGCCCCGAGCACAACTAAAGAATAAACCCAGTGTGGTAGCTATGCTAGTGCCAATAATTTTCCTGAGCTTTTGAGATGCCACTAACTCAGGATCAGTCATAAGTTTGCATCAGGATCAAAGGAATAAAAAGATGTGTCATGCATACTCCTAAACCTCATATCACCACGTCCTTATCAGCTGGGACCCAGGATCAGGCTCAATATTGGAAATCGCAGTCATAAACAGGAAGAGTCAGGAGCGAACTTTCAGTCTCAAATCTGCATTTCCTAACCTGTAAACACTGGGTTTAGTCTAACACTGCCATATATAGCCATTTAGGGGATTTTAGGAATGGAATAAGTCTTCTACTCTGCTATCCCATATTGGCATGTTTATTATAACAACTACCTATGCAAATACTCACACTATTTATTCTTAAGCTAAATTGTTGCCAAAATACAGCGCAGATGTCAAACATGCACTGCTAAGACAATCAAGCCTATCCACATAGCTTACCAATGCAATTCATGTTCATGTTCTCTCTGGTATGTATGAAGATAAGCAAGACTAGGGGACATCTTCAGCTGTTATATCTCTGTTATCAGTATTCACATTCCAGAGGAATACAAATTGTTACGAGGAATACCACTGAAGTCATGAGTTCAGTGAAGCATCATTTCAAGAATATGAGAGTCCCACTGACCTCTGACTTCAGTGATGTTCTAGTTTCAACTAACTAAAAAGAGCCAGCTAGGGCAGTGCTCTGCAATAATGCCTGATCCTAGGCCCTCCAACTTCAGCTTGAAAGGGTGGGAGTGGGGCACCGTATCATGGAAGTAGTCTCGCAGTCAAAAATCACCTTTTTTTGCTTGTGCAGGTACTTCCCAGCTTGATCACTTCCCTAAGCCAGCCGACCATAGGGCTGCCAAATGTACTTTTGCCTGATGGGGACAGTCCCCAAAACAATAGCAAGCTGTCAGAGGCAATAGCGTTTGGACGCTAGGGGTTGTTTAAACCAGCTTAAAGAGAAGGTACATGGTGCTAATAACTCACAGCCCCTGAAAGGTATTCTTGTTCCTGCCTCCCATGACATATCCCTCACTGTTGACTGCCATTGCTTAACTTTCCTCAGATCCTTGCTTGAGCCAATTTCACCCACTAAAACGAACGCCCAAAAAAGCACAGAGAAAAAAGGAAAAAAAAAAAAAAAAGAAAATGCAAAGTGCAGCTTTCCTCTATTTTAGTGAGCAAAACCGGCAAACAGAAGCTTCTGGCAAAGGGCTAAAACCAATACAAGAAAAAAGGGGACAGGACTACATGGTCTGGAGTGGAAAAAGGGAGAAGATGAGAGAAGGGCAGGGGACAGGCAGCAAGTCTGATTCAGCTGTCCCAGGAGCTGCAGCCTAAAGCATTATCAACTGATAATTAGTTATCATATCACCAATACAAACAGTTCATTTATCATGGATTCCCACAACTCAAAGGAACAGATCACTACCATCTGAACAATGCTTGTGAATCCTGGGAGCACTCAGTTAGCTCAGCATGTCAGGTAGCTCAGCTTGGGGGACAAGTAAAAGATGCCCTAATCACAGAAAACTCCCAGATAAAGAGGGTGAGATCACAGTAACAGAAAACGTTGGTTTTTAAATGGGCGAGTAAGACAGAGCTTCTACATTCACACACACAGCTCTTCCCCTACCTCCTCTCCTCTCTGAGCTACCTGGGAATTGGCTTTCAACAAGGCAAGGAACCTGTTGACCACTCTGATGACTGGTAAGGCACTTTGCAGTCACCCAGGTGTTGTCAGTTACCTCTGATTACAAATCAGTGCACCCACCACTGCCCCAAAGGAGCAGAACTGTGGGCACCTGTGAGAAAAGAGAGGGGTTTTTAAACACATAATCTCGCCAATAGGATCTTTCTCTAAAGGTAAAATACTCCGCAACACAAACTATCAAAGCTTTACTTATGTGGAACTTCTTATGTATCACCACAGGCCTGAGAGAGACCAGGGCTTGCAGAAGAATACTGTTACAACAGCTTGATAACAAGGTTAATTACATGCTGCACTCCTTCAGAAAGCAATGGCCCTACCGTACGATGCCCTACCACATGATACCCTACCACATTTTCTACTTCCTGAACAAACCTATATCTCAAGCTGTTTGTGGTAAGGGTTCTGGAATTTAACAATAAGCCTGTTTTCAATAAGTAGGCAATGTTTTAAGGGATGGAATTTTTCTACAGTGGAATATAAAGCTATTTAAAATCCATTAATAAGCTTAACTAATAAATCTGTACGGGTGCCTCGCAGAGAACTTTTTTTGAAATCGTGCCAAGGATCAGAACACACTGCCTGCATATAGCATTTACTCAATGAAGGAAGAAGGCTGGAAGAATCACAGAATGGTTTGGGTTGGAAGGGACCTTGAAGATCATCTAGTCCAACCCCCCTGCCATGGGCAAGGACACCTTCCCCTAGATCAGTTTGCTCAAAGCCCCATCCAACCTGGCCTTGAACACTTCCAAGGAGGGGGCATCCACAACTTCTCTGGGCAACCTGTTCCAGTGTCTCACCACCCTCACAGTAAAGAATTTCTTCCTAATATCTAATCTAAATCTATCCTCTTCCAGTTTAAAACCATTACCCCTTGTCCTATCACTACACTCCCTGATAAAGAGTCACTCCCCATCTTTCCTGTAGGTCCCCTTTAAATACTGGAAGGCCGCAATAAGGTCTCCCTGGAGCCCTCTCTTCTCCAGGCTGAACAGCCCCAACACTCTCAGCCTGCCCTCCTACGGAAGGTGCTCCAGCCCCCTAATCACCTTTACGGCCCTCCTCTGGACCCGCTCAAGCAGCTCCATGCTGGGGACCCGAGAGCTGAACACAGTACTACAGGTGGGGTCTCATGAGAGTGGAGTAGAGGGGCAGAATTGCCTCCCTCAACCTGCTGGCCACACTTCTTTTGATGCAGCCCAGGATGCGACTGGTTTTCTGGGCTGCTAGCGCACATCGCCGGCTTGTATTCAGTTTTTCATCCACCAATACTCCTAGCCCCTTCTCCGCAGGACTGCTCTCAATCCACTCATTGCCTGGCCTGCATCCATGTTTGGGATTGCCCCAGCCCAGGTGCAGGACCTTACACTTGGCCTTTCTCAACTTCATGAGGTTCACACGGGCCCACCTACCTCTAGCTTGTCAAGGTCCCTCTGGATGGCATCCCTTCCTGCTAGAGTAGCAACCACACCACTCAGTTTGGCACCACCCACAAACTTGCTGAGGGTGCCCTCAATCCCACTGTCCATGACCCTGACAAAGGTGTTAAATAATACTGGTCCCAATATGGACCCCTGAGGGTCACCACTTGTCACTGGTCTCCACTTGGACTTTGAGCCATTGACCGCAGCTCTCTGAGTGCGACCATCCAGCCAGTTCCTTATCCATGAGTGATCCACCCATCAAATCTATGTTTCTCCATTTTAGAGACAAAGATGTTGTGTGGGACAGTATAAAATGCTTTGCACAAGTCCAGGTAGATGACATCAGTTGCTCTTCCCTTATCCACCAATGCTGTAGCCCCATTGTAAAGGGCCACTAAATTTGTCAGGCACAATTTGCCCTTAGTGAAGCCATGCTGGCTGTCACCAATCATCTCTCTGTTTTCCATGTGCCTTAGCATAGCTTCCAGGAAGATCTGTTCCATGATCTTGCCAGGCACAGAGGTGAGACTGAAGGGCCTGTAGTTCCCGGGTCTTTTTTCCCTTTTTAAAAATGGGCATTATGTTTCCCCTTTTCCAGTCACTGGGAACTTCACCAGTCTGCCACGACTTTTCAAACATGATAGATAGTGGCTTAGCAACTTCATCTGCCAGTTCCCTCGGGACCCGTGGATGCATCTCATCAGGTCCCATCGACTTGTACACATTCAGGTTCCTGAGCTGGTCTTGAACCTCATCTCCTAAGGTGGGCAGTACTTCATTCTCCCAGTCCGTGCCTTTGGATTCTGCGAGTGGGGCAGTGTGGCTAGAGCACTTGCTGGTGAAGACCAAGGCAAAATAGTTGAGTACCTCAGCCTTCTCCATGTCAGTTGTAGCCAGGTCTCCCATTTCCCTCATCGGGGGGGGGGGTACAGTTTCTTTCTCTTCCTTTGTTGTCTTATATACATGAAGAAACCCTTCTTGTTATTTTTCACATCCGTAGCCAGGTTCAGCCTCAGCTGTGCCTTGGCTTTCCTGATACCCTCTCTGCACCATGACTGTTCAGTGTTTCATTTTATTTTCAACTTGCTTTAACCTACAGCTGTGTCATCTTCTTTCCCGGGAAACATCTTCTATGTATCATACAGTCTCAAAACCCACACACTTTTTGTTCTCTTCTGTTTTATAGCAATCAGCTGTCTCAGGAAAGACAGGCAGCAATTTTGCTTTTTTTCAATTTATATCCTATCCAACATATCCCTTGGGATACGAATCAGCAAAGCACCACTGACTTCAATACCACAGTTTACAATAGATAAGGATCTGGCATATAGATGGGGCTTTCATTCCAGCCTCTCCAGTAATCTCTTTGCTTAGAAGGAAAAAGAAAAGCTATCGCACTTTAGACTACCTGGCACTGGGAATGACCAACTATTGCAAGAGTAACTCTATTGGCCACACTACTTCAAGGTACTAGAGATCTTTTGGTTCATTTCCAGTGAAAGAGAGATTTAGTAGAAAAGTCCATCCCTTCTGAACACAGTAACTGAAAAAGGTGTAAAAAACAGGGCAAGATGCAGCCATAATGTGGATGAGCTAGTAATGCCACTGTAAGCAAGGCTAATGCTGGAACAGAGATCACGTAGTTAATGTTTCTGGTCAATCTATCCCTGCTCCCATCACAAGGAGCTCTACACAGTGTGGACTACAGCACACCAAGTAATGGGGCAATTGCACTGTTTCATTTTTTAGAGAAGATGTAGTGGGTTTAATTTAAAAAAATGCATTCCTTCCAGTTTGCTAGCAGAAGCATGACAGTCTCTGCGAGATGACAAGTGATACAAAGTCTTCTATTTCTGGATTACGGAGATGCGAAAGAAGGACATTTCTTATGATGAGCCAGAAAAAGCAGTAAGTCAAACTATGGTGTTCGCTGCTTGTAACAGATTTTCCTAATTGAGAAAAGAATCCTATCACGACATTGATTCCAGGCCCCAAATTCTAAGTTGTCCTCCATAACTCTTCTTTTATTCTCTACATACTCAATCCATCAAAAGTAGTGCTGTCATCACTGTCAACTTAAATTTGGAAATTTATATGCCATGGGCAAAGCTACCACTAAATTTACAATCCTGAGGGCTGGTCATGGGAAAAACTAGCTCATCCACTTGAAAAATTTAAGAATGCAGCAAGAAAGGACTAAATGACAGCAAATATACACTATCTCTGATTGAAACACCCTTCTCATGGCTGCACATTCACACCGGTGCACTCCTGCAAGTTTAGTATTTTCATACTTGATTGACACCATCCTGTTTTTTCATGAGATTGTGCAGATCTCGGATGAAAACAGCTTTCGGGGTAGACATACAAACACTTGTAGTACATATACTCAAGGAAGTATATTGAAACAATTTTTTGTGCTCTCTTTCTGCAGTTTTTTTGCAATGAAAAATAGGTCACAGCAAATGAGGTGAATCTGCTCAGGATTCTGCTAAGTTTAATATTTGACTTAAGGAACCCTGTAGTTGCCCAACACTGTTCAGGATCCGCATCAGAATCTTTAACCCCACAGTATACCTTTAAATGCATAATATTTTTTCTTTTTTTAATCAACGGACAGGATGAAAACACATCAACCTGGCATCTGGAAGAGATAAATCATGCAAATTTAAAGCTGGATAGAAATTGTCTCAGTTTACCTGAAAATAAGCACCGATGTGGACAGACTAAACAAAGTAAAAATTTTGTGATTTACTAACTTCTACATCTGCCTTAGAGGGCAGCTTTTGCCCACGTACATGTACCACTTATAGTGCAAACGCATGTGAAGACAAGGCCTGTCTGTCTGCCACAACTACTTTGTTTTAGACAGCTCAACCTTAACATGAACTTAAAAATATCACCAAGAGTATCAGTTTATTAGTCAGAGTTGCATCATTAAGCTCGCCTAATAAACTCCATGTGGTAAAGCTTCTACTATAGTTTCATCTCATTTCGTAAACCCTATTTATGGAATAAATAAAATCAAAGATGAATTAAAGGATAACGGGAAAACTATCTTCCTTTTCGCCTGTAAATTACAAGATACTGGTCTGTCAGAGGTGGAGAGGCAGACCTGTAACATTCACTAAATGCCAGTTTCCTACAAAACAATAAAAGTACTGATACAGTTTTGAACTGGCAACACTACAGTGAACTACAAAGTTTTCTAAAATAAATCTGACACCAGATACCAAAAAAAAAAAGTTTACTATAAGGCAAGCTTCACACCTGAAAGGGTGATGATGTTTAGTTTCATCAGCTTGATGCATCCATTGTCCTAAAAGGCAAATAAAGGCTCATCTGCTATCCTTTTCATTCTAAAGACATGTCTGATCTATCACTGGCTGTACCAGGCTAAATTATCATTGCAGCACAGCTTCAATTTTATTGTGCCTTTTATTGAACAACTGATTTCAGGTATCAAATACTGTAATGTTTTGCTCATCTCTCCTGTACCTGGGGAGTAGGGAACCCACTGGTCAGTGTATGGAACTAACATTGCTGAATATTTGCCCTTCCCAATGGATCATTCAAACCATATATATTTGCAGAATACCTGAAAAAGTTTCTGGACCACCATGGTCCTGTGGCACATTCATGGTACGAGAATACACAGGTGATGCCTTAATCCTGTACAGATAAGAAATCCTCACTGCCTAGGAAAATCATATTTGATACATTAGCAAGGGAAGATGAAAATTCTTCATAAAAACACATTTAAGAAACTGACTTTTTAAACTTCTTACAAATATCACTGGCTCAGTTTTCAACTCTGCAGTGACATCTCATGGCTCCACAGTAGTTCCAGCAGCGAACGCACGTTGTCAAAGAACAACGACAAAACTAGGGAACACAAATATCTACTTGTAGAAAACCAGGTAGCTGGCATTGACAGATGATCTAATCCCATTAGATGATAACATCAAACTCATTTATCCTCCCAAATAAAGCTAATACAAAGCTGTTACAAGGCAGTTACATCTGCATGCTGGCTTACATCACACGTCAAGAATGCTAGCTTTAAATAAAAGGAAAGAATGGATGGGGAGAATTAAATTATAAGAAACTAGGCAGGGCTTAGTGAAGTTAAGGAGCAGGGCCAGAGGAGCAGCATTAGCTGCCAGAAAAACCGATTCCCACTCTTTCTAACACAGACAAGCTACCATGCCAACAATCTAATGCCTTAGGTGGCTACCTGTTTCAAGTAGAAGAAAAAAAGAGTCACTTAGTTTGAGAGGATTGAAGCCATCACATGAATATCATTACAGGGAGCTTTATATCTGCATTGCAGAAGTCAGGAAGAGGCAAATTAATACTCTGTATTAATAAAGTTAATTGTGTTCTTACAAAACAACTTATTAAAATGCTGAGTCAAAACTGGGAGTCCTAGGACTAAACCCATTCCAGTCTAACAAATCACTGCATCTGTATACCCTTTCACAATTAAATGCAAGATCAGTCTTTATTCCTTAATTAACTCAAAGCACATTATCATTTTCTGGGTCAAAAGAAAACTACTGTACAATTGATTTTCTTATGATGAATAGCAAAGCTTTTAACTAGGTCTCTTGGGAGCCTGGTTTATTTTTGCACACCTTGCTGGAAACACTAAGGTACTTCATAGATAGAAGCAAACTGGGGAAGGGAGGGAAAGCAATAGACAGGCATATTTTGTTGTTGCTGAGGTTAGGTTTTGAGCCCAATACAATTTTTGTGTGATTATTTGGGAAGGGATCAAACTCAGGCTTACGGTGAAAACTCAACTGCCCTTACCTGCACGCTACCATGCCACCCCTGCATCATTACATTTTTCACTCCAGCAAATTAAATCTTCATCATGTCTTTAGGGTCTTGATCTAAATGTGTGTGTAGTGTCTAGAAGACCATACATTAAGCTAATAAACTATATTTCCACTTGATTAATTTTGTGTCCTACTACAGATACCGAAAAGGCTGAGTATTTCAAATCAGGAAATGTAATAAGTAAAACCTCTACAGCTTTTAACAGCGAAAAAACTATTCTAAAATTTAAGGCAATACATTCTGCTTTGTCTCTCAACTCTCGGCTTTTGACGTTGGTAAGTACTGAAGTCAAACCTTGCTGTGGCAATTTTTGGTATTTAGTGACAGTAACAAGAATTTCAACCAAAGGACACATAGAAAATCCTCAAAGACACCCCTATCTTTTACAGAAATACGTTTTCCTCCTCTGGCAATCACTGGTTTTCATACAAAAGAAAGGAAATTATAACATCTGGCAAAATTACCTTTGCAATGTTCCTAAGAATGGAGGATTTACTGAGCTCTCTTATATAAACTGGAATACTTCCCCTTGATTGGTACATAAAGATGAGATTAGATCAAGTTAATAAATATTCACAACTGCACACCCTTCTTTTTTTATTTCCTTTTAGTGTTTCATAACCCTTATCACCCTCACCCAAACATTGATTTTGCTTGTTTTTTACTTCTGATATTCTGACATATTGTTTGAAGATTTTGATCTACTGAAGAGCCTAAGTTTATCGCAGGGCATCATATGAGAGAGAAAGAAGCAGCAATGCTTGCATAGTTGCCTCTAATTACAAGAGAACTTGACTGGACAACTCAGACCTTTTAAGCTCACATGTTCTTTTTCCTGGTCTTTTTTTCTCCCATGTGATCAAATCCCTGTGTCCCCAGTGGTGTAAAGTAACAGTGATTTCAGAGACCAGCAGTAACTCAGCAGATTCATCCAAGGACAGAGCAGGTAAAAGGGCTAAATCAAAGGTACGGAAAGACTTCTGAGTGCAAAATGACTATTCAGTCTAGTGGGAAAAAAGGCAACTGAGTAAAAATGTTTATAAAGTCATGAGCAGCTTGGAGACAATGTCTCTTCAACAAAAGGATAAGATATCAACTGAAGCTAGATGCTGGCAGATTCACAGCAAGCAAAATGGAGGCTCATGTATTGGGTACTTAAGTTGCGGAACACTTTGCAGCAGGATGTGAATGCTAAGAGTTCAGATAAGCACAAAGAAAGAGTGGACAAATTGAAAGTAAAGTATATCAGAGGTCATTAAATATAAAGATGCCACCTTTTAGCTCTAGGAGTTCCTGATCCTTGAATATTACTACATTTCTGCTGTGTTCTTGTACTCTTCTTTATACAGATGCATTTGTTTGTTAGAGACAGGATAGCAGCTTAGAGGGACATTTGGTCATATTAAGTGTTGCCATTCACGCTTTTATGGCTAGTTATCCAAAAGCTAAAATTGCCATCAAAAGATAAGCAAGCCATCCAGCCCTATGGATCAAGCACAGCCCTGTTGTAGCATTTTATTTATTGCCTCTGAAAAGCAAAAGATTATGCCTGTTAAACACCACTAATTTTTACCAAACGGCACTCATACTTGCCTAAGGACAAGAGCTCTTCTAGCAGCACATCTCTCACACAGACTTCCAGGAGGGGGAATAATTTGAAAAATTTTTGCTAAACCAAGGATCTGACAAATTTATCATCATACAGAACACAAAGATTCCTTTTAGAACTCAGGTTAAAGAAAATCATTCCAGAGAGACCGAAGTTAAGCTCCAACAGTAGAGTCCACTTTAAAAAAGCACATGCACAAGTCATTTGTAAAACAGAGCAGAAAGACAATTTCCTGTAAAGAGCACCGGGGATTTTGTCCTAAACAGTTATAACTTCCAGACTGCTCCAGTTCCAGCTCTAAACTGCTCCTTTGTCTGTTTCTAGGCAGCAAAACAGGCAAAGAAGTGTTCATCTACCAATACTGCTGGAGGTCCCAGTTCTGGTTTCCAGACCACATTCAATGCCAAGATCTTTGCCTGCAGTACTTAAAAAATAAACAAAGTGCAGGAATTGTCTTAGTTCTGAGGGACATTTTCATATCATCCTTCTGTTCACTCAGTCTTCTGAGGTAGACGTTATTTCACTGAAAACCAAACGAGTATCCTATTGGCTTTAAAATTTAAAACATTTAATGCATAAGTAAAAATGCAATAAAAATGAGATAGTCACATGCAAAGCCACCACCAGGTGGACAGGTTATAGGATATGATAGCCAGATTAGAAGTGACATTTCCAGGTAATGTTTTTCTGTCTTTTATTCCTTCTGATTGTACTCACCCATTTTATTTTGCTAGTTCAGAGTAGACATCCTGTAACTGAGGATGATAACACCCACTACATACTAGATTCTACTCAGTGTTATTTTATCACACAGTTACATACTGCACAATGGTCCCACAGGACTAAAGGGAGACTCTGGTTACTTACAGAAGGAAAAAATAATAGCTGGCTTTTCATTTGAAAACTGACTAGATTTTTTTGGCATGCTTGTTTTATTAATAGCTAGAGAGTTATGGTTAGGTTAAGGGATTCAAATGTAGTGTAGATACAATTTCTTTTGTTCCAGCTGTACAAACACTTATGCACATGAACAACTTAATCCTAGTGAAATTTTCAAGTAAAAAAGTTTAGAATATGCAACAACTGAATCAAGTCCACCATTGCACACACATTTGTGCCCCCAGGACTTCAGTGTCATTATTTTTTCTGCTGCGTTCCTATGCAGTGCAAACGGCATTACTTTAGCACATGTTGCGAGATCTGCCTGCTGCCTGTCTACTTACCTGCTTACAATTGTGTGTCTGGCCTCTTGCAAACACACAAATTCAAACAAATCATGTCACTTGCTGATATTTAAAAATGGAAATAATCTATAGTAAAAAAAGGCTTGACTGAGCACAAGTGTATTTATGCACAGGGGGAAAGACTGGGGAAAGCTGAAGATGGAGGCTTCATCTTTACTCCAAATGCTATCAAATTAGTTCTCTGTGTCAATTCATGAGGACAAACTTTCTCAGTAAAGTGACAATTACCAAGATGGATCAAAACAGTCTTGGAGCAATTCCTAGGCATCCTCCCATTACAGGTATTCTGAGCTGTTTTTCCTCACTCCCTCATATACATTTGCTCTTTCCACCTAGATTTTATAGCATAAGGATGTGAAATGTTTTTACCAAAAATGTATCTCCAAAATTAAGTCCAATGCCATTAACACAGTAAGTTCATTCATGAAGGAAAAAGATCTTTGACTATCCAATGTCTTGCTGGCCCTGAAAGACAGTAATAAAGAGTATGGATATTTGATGAAATCCTGCAAGAATTTACTTCGTTGAAGAAGCATCCTTTTAATAAAAGCAAAAATTTGTTTCTTAATTAGATTAAGCATATCAAGCAAAAGAATCAGGAAGTTTATGAGGCGAAATTCATGGATCAACTTTATCATCAGTATCAGCAGGAGGATAAACTATCCAGTCTTCCATCACACCAGCTTACTTGTGATCCACAGAGAACATTATGGTGATCCCAAGGATTTCCCAAGAAAATCAGGCTCCTCAGTCTACTCAGCTGACCTTTTTAATTAAATCCAAACATTGTGAATTTTCTTCAAACCTTCCACATTGTTGGGCATTTCCATGCTTAAATGAAAGTTGAAGTTTAACCCATATGGATATATATGTAATCTATTAGAAGTGTTAAACTTGCTATCAAATCACAGAGTGATCAAAGCTCGCGTGCAATGTAGGATTGGTCTCTTCATCAAGGGATATGATACCAGTCTTGCAAATGGGTGTACATAAAATGGACCAATGAATTCCACCCACCCAGATTCAGCTGCAAGACTAGGAAGTACCTTTTTCAGATTCTGGAGGCTCTTTTACAATGTGTATGCAGTCTCTCCGAAACAGCCATCGATACCTACCTTGTACATAGTCATGTTTCTACAGACAGTTATAGGCGCAGTTCAGAAATGGATGTTTGATAGAATTTCTTTGGGCCACAGAGTTTACAGAAAGCAGGCACTAAACAAACGTCTACTCCAGACATTATAGTATATCATACTGCACCCTGAACTCCTGCCTAGATAAAATGACATCTCAGATGTCATATTCTACAGGAAAGACCACCTCCGCCAAGCTTCTCCAAATGGCTTGGAACTGAAAGTCAGTTCAATTCAGATGAACCTAGCATGTAATATAAAATATAAGCTTCAGAGAAAGGGGGCGAGGAGAGAGTCAAGAGAGACCAATCATGCATGTGAAGGAGACACTCTCAATTAAGAGTATGATACGCAAACAAAATTACTCTTTGGGAAGGTCAAGTGTAAACTCGACCAGCAGCTGCACCAAGCACGTTACACTCTCAAAGACAGTATGCACAAAGTAGTTTTTCCTTCCCACTGATCTCGCTCTTACTATTTAGTATTGCAGGGTGAAAGCATTTACATGGTACTTGGCACAGTGCAGCAGTGCATCAAGTTGACACCATAGCTTTGCTGGTAAAAAATACATTCTTACATGAACATCCTTCCATCAGCAGAAGCCAATACTCCTAATACCGAAACCTTCACAAGACCAGCAGCCACAGAGGCATACCACCTGTACATGAGGGACAAAGCACGGGAGGTATCAGTAGTTCTAACTTATGTTCCCTTGATCACCAACATGTTGCAACTAGGTCTTCAACAAGGGTCCTCCCTGTGGGATTCAGCAACATCAGCTTAGGCAGCAGGGACTGCTTCCTTCTGCAACTGTGGATTTAGTTTAACCTACAACCTTCACTTCAGGGTACACCTGCTGCATATAGCACAGGTTACTCCATGTAACCTCTCTATGAGCCTCATTACCCTCCAACAGGTCTTCAGTCACGCCTCACGTGCAAAATCAAATAGCAACTAATCCAGTCAAACTGACCACCTTAGCTTTACTGAGTTGCCTGCTAACAAATCTGAGGGAAAAAAGTATTCTTATTTGTAATAATCTAACTTTTACTTGCCTTCAAGCTAAGCCCTTTATGAGTGTACTGGGTATAAAGAACAAGGTTTTGGTAGTGGTGGTGGGGCTGCAGGGGTGGCCTCTGTGAGAACAGGTATGGGGCTGCCCTGTGTCAGATGGACCCACTGCAGGCCAAAGTTGAGCCAGTCAAAGTGGGTCGCACTTCTATGCAAACAGTTTTAAGAAAAGGCAGAAAAAGCTAAGACCAAGAAGACCAATGTAGGGTACCAAAGCAGCAACAAGTTCAGAGTAGGAGGCGCTCCATGCTGGAGCGGGTACAAATCCCAAAGGGACTGCAGCCCATGCTGGAGCATGTACTCCCCCAAGGGGACTGCAGCCGGTGGAGGACCCACACCAGAACAGAGCAAACAAGCAAGCACAAAGGACCGGCGGAGAAAAGAGAAACAAGGAGCAGCAAAGAGAAACTACTACATACTGACCCTTAACTCCTGCGTCACCTCACTGAATGTACTAAGTGTAACTTGCATCAATAGTTAAGGAAGGAGGAGAGGTGTCTGGAGTTAAGTTAAGCCTGGAAAAGGGGGAAGAAAAGTGTTTTCCCAAAGTGTTTAAATGTTCGTTATCTTTGTTTGCCAATGCCCAAATTAAACATGTTAACGGGCAATAAATTAATTTAAATTCCCCAACTGGAGTCTGTTTTGCCAACAACAGTAACTGGTGAATGATTTCCTTGTCTTTATTTTGACCCATAAGTTTTCTCACTCCTGTTCTTTCTGTTTTCTCTGTTCCTCCCCCAGCCCTCTCCTGCTGTGGGGGTGGAACTGTGGAAGCCTGGCTGCTAGCCGAAGCCAACCATCACAAGGAGGAATGTGTATAAAGCTTTAAATTTATAATTCCTTGGGAGTACAAATCTTACAGTGTAACAAGCTGTTTCAGTAAAGGACTTGCTTATTAAATTCAAGTCTCTTGCAAATAACATTATTCATGCTAATTAAAAACCCCTTCATTGGGAATGAGAAAATAAATAGCACCTTAAAAAAAGCCCCCTCCCCCTCAATGCATAGAGTCTGAATTATTTATTATTTTTCTTCAAAAATAAAAAAAATCAGCCAATATAAACCCTTTAGGAGTTGCTTCTGGTAAAAATTTGCTGTCCTGTAAATAATACTGTTTTATTTACAGAAATGTTTTTCAACAGATGAGAGAGATGCACTGGAGCATCTATTTTAGAACCTTTCTGTCCTTGAAACTGAGAAAATTAACTAGGGCTATGTTCATTATTTTGGTAATTTTTGACAATTTTGAGGAGTAACATGGGACATTAATAGCAAGAAACTATCAGTGCTCAGGTGTTACTTGCTCCAGAGTACTTCCTGGGTGTGTAATGCAGCACACAGGAAGAAGAGAGTTGCTGTTAAGTGACAACCTAGCTTTTATTAAGATACTGTTGTATATACGTATCTATTGTAATTCATTTACCGAATGGAGAAAATCAGCATTGAAAAGTAGACAACGCGATAAAAGAAGAAAAGTCAGAGGAGACAGCTCACGGCAAGAAACTGAACTAAATTACAAAGAGCATACTGACCAGCATGCTAGATACCTTTTGGTGCACAACAGAGTAACTCTTCTGGTCCCATGTCAACATAAATAAGTGAAAGACAACATACAAATTCCATTTCACCTTCATATTGTACCGACTCCTATTTTTATCACACCTATCATGTCACACTTAACAGAGAAAATAGTGTTTAACAATTTTTTTTTGGCACTAATGATTCCAGCTAGACCTTTGATTATCAAACACAGTTATGTTAGTCTCTCCCACCAGTCTCTAAAAAGGGAAATCTTGTCCCTGGCAAAGTCATTCAACAGACTCAAAATTTTACCTCAATTCCATACACTCATGAAGTCTTAACACATCAGAGCTCACATGTATGAGACTTCAGCAAAACTTGTATTCCTCTCCCTACTGCAATCCATAATATTTTTATATTAGCCTCCTTTAGAAAGCATAACAAAGGTTACGGCTCTGCTTGGTCAATAGTCTGCATTTCTTAAAATGTTACCAAATTTCACACAAACCAATACCAAGTTTTGTAGACTCCTAAAAGCACAGAATTCATCTTTGACATCTAAGTAGAGGGGAGAGGACAGCAATAGTTTCAGGATTTAACATTTTCTACAATTCTCTGATGACTAAATTCAAAGAGTCATCAACCCAAGAATATTTTGAGTAAACTGAGAAATGCCATCCCACCATAACTCACTGCAGAAATTTTTTATACAAGATTACATCAGACTGTGATGCATGTGATTAATTATATAGATGCATAAATAGCATGTGGAGATCTCTTAGTTAATGCAACAGTTCATAGTGTCATTGGTGCCTTCTACTCAAACTTATTTCATATGAAGTTTTATTTTGTTATTAAGCTTCTTTTCCCAGTCAACACAGCCAGAAAAAAGAATTTACGGGTGCAATTCCCAAAAGAAGCGTGCTTACTAACTACAAAGGTGAGGAATATTGTTTCCATCAACATACATTTCTCACTGTTCTTCTCTCTTTCCACAGTTAGGATCACAGGCCGTATCACCATGACCATTTGCTTCCAAACAGACGCCACAAATTACAGCCTATAAAGTTGAGAGCCAGTGTTTTAACTGTGTAAGGAGGAACTCTTTACTTTTAGAGAATCATAGTACTTTCTGTAAGAAACTAATCTAAGAAATTTGAGAGGAATGCAATAATCTCTGCTGAAACAGTGCTATTTAATAAAAAAAATTATCTACAGAATTACAGTAACACGATTTTATATTTCATACTGCTATTTCTCTAGTCTTCGGGGGGCAGGGGGACCCAAAACTTTTGGCCAGTCTGGATACTGGACGTTTGACTGCAAAAACCAAATCTAAATCTCTGTGACTGAGTCAAGAAAACTTCAAAACCAAAACGAACCAAAGCAACTTGAGCCACACTTGTAACTAAACCAGAGCCAAACTAAAAATGTATTTGTTCAATATCTGTTCTTTTAACTGTGCAAAAGCTTCTAGCTTCAATCTAACAGTAGATGGACATCCAGTGGTGTAATATAAGCGACTCCTTTTTTCAAGTAGCTTCATATATTCAAAGCCCTATCAATAGAAGCGCTTTCTAGCATATTAGTAATTAAAATACCATATACACAATTAAAGGCTTTATTTTCAGCTGTGCTTTACCTGCCTTCTTAATTTCATAAAAGTACCATCAGTAGAAATCAGGGGTCTGGGTTCAGATTCAGAAGCCTTCAATGAAGGAAAAATTAATTTTGAAGCAAAAAGAGTTCAATATAATCAATAGATAAGGGTTCAGCCCTGAAAACACAATATTTAGGTACTCTGTGTAACAATAAATTGGTGGTACTTAACATAAAAATAGGTCAAGATCAGATGATCTGTTTAAGAAAACATTTTATGCGTTAAACAATATACACAAACTCCAATCATATGTTAAAACAGATTTGCTCTGGAACAGCCCAAACAAAGCAGGCCCACAAATACAGATATAAGGAGTCGCTCCTACATAACTGATAAAAATATAGGCAACATTTCTCTAAATTATTGCAGAATCCATTTAACAGTTGTGTATACAGGTTCAACAACTTATTGATGAAACACGTATTCACTTTCAATGATGTTCTGAACAAGCAGCAGTCATTGTTTAGTGAGCTATTTTACCTTCCTTAACTTCTTGTCACTTTGGTGCATGCCTCTAAGTCTAAGGCCTGCCCAGGTCTTTCAAATATTAACTATCACATGCCTAAAATAATTTTACCTGGTGCAACTGTACTGATAACACAAGCTTACAATCTTTTAATGCAGAATAAAGAGATTATTCAACATACTTAACATGACTAAAATAACACAAATTACATGAAAGTGTTGGGTCCAATACAGTGATTAATTTCATTATTTATTCCACAGTAGTGACACTTCTATCATAGTTCTGTTGTACTTGGAACTGTAAAAATAGAAGGCAATTACCTATAGTATGACTAGACATAAAACAGTACAGTCCACAGAAGCAATGAGTTAACACTATCCTGGCTAACCAATAGCTTCAGCATATGAACAGCATCTTGTGTAGAGGTTTTGAAAGCACCTTGTGAAAGGAGAGCGCTAGGGAAAGGATAGTTTCTTATTTTGCTTATAAGAGAGCAAGAATTTGGAAGGCAATTCAATACAGGGGCACTGAAGGGTTCCCACACTTCTTTAACAAGAAGATGGAGGAAAAATTAATCATCGGTAAAATATATGGGATGCCAGTTCTTAAAATGGCAATGGGGGAGGTCTCTACGGAACCTGAAAACAGCATATCCAACTTCTGTTTATGAACAAAGTGGTCGACTACTGTAAAAACTCAGAAGTTATCTGGAAATGGCAGGAACTAATAAGGTGAAGAGGTACGCCAGTGATACAAAAACTCTGGTTTGCGAAAGCCTACTACAGAAAGTTGCACAAGGATCTCATACCACTGTGTATGTAATAAACACCCTGTGAAATTAAATGCTGTTAAAATCACAGGGGAGAAAACACCACATTAAGTACACAATGCCAGATGCTAAACTATCTATCCCTTCTCAGGAAAGATGAGTCATTCTGGAGAGTTCTCAGAACTTCAGTCAATGCTCAGCAGCGGTTAAAAAGACTAATACAGTGTTAGAAGTCATTATGAAAGAAACAGAATGAAACAGTACACGAGGATACAAAATTAATGATACAACTCTAATACTGCACACCATTCTGGTCACCCCATCTCAAAGAAAACACAAGGGAGATTGAAAAGAGCCTCAAAGATAAATCAAAGGTATTGAGAGGATTCTGTTCAAGCAGAGATTAAATGTATGAAGAAAGAAATAACTGAAGAGATAGCGAAGAACAACACAAACTTATGGGCAACGTAAAAGATGTATGACGTGATCATAATTTCTCATAAGCAAGGGAGAGGG
>VYZW01032459.1:3428-23394 GCA_013401315.1 Balaeniceps rex | reverse complement strand
CCCAATGCAGTTTTCTGACAATTCCTTTGATGACTTTATGGTATGATTCAGTGAAATTGCAATACTAAAATATTTATTTGTTCATTTAGTGAAATACCCACTTGTGATGAATTCATGTCTATAAGCAATATTCTAATGTTTTGTCCACTCATTTTAAATTATAAAGGCCTAGTTTTAAAAGTCTTTAAAACTATGAATTTCACTGCTTTCTTGGAAAGTTAGTAGAATGAACAGAAGAAAACAGGGAGTACATTCACCATGCAGGAGCTGCTACCTTACAGCTTTTCTCTGTGCTTGTCATGCAGGATTTAGACCTTTTTAATTCTCCACTTTTATTCATTCAATAGTAAACCCATTCACAGCATCCGCTGATGGTGCAGTAAGATGTACTAAAAGGGCTTTAGACACAAGGATAAATCAGAAAACAGATGAGGACAAGCCTTTAAAATATGAATTAGGGCTTTTGCATATCTTTAATAGCTGTAGCATGCATCCTTCAGCTATATGAGAATGAACATAAGAAAGGAGAATTCACCAAACACTTGAGAGAGGATGCTACCAATTGTTCATTTTTTTGTTCAAACTCTTTTTTAACTTGTCATTTGATCCAAAGCTTAAGGTGAAATTTTATTTCCTCCAGCACTGACACCTAAACAGCATCTGTACTACATGTGGGTATGTTATGTAAAAGATTTTTGTAAGTAAATATTCTACCTGTTCATTAACTTTCTTTTAGTCCTGAGTAATTACAAGAGTTACTTCCCCTGGCCAACAGAAAGCAGCTTGTGTTAGAAAATAATTGTTATGTATATTAAAAAAAAATTGAGAACTTTTTCTTGGCTCTGGCTGGGGTAAATTTCCAGATAAATTGGAATTAGGGTGTCCTCATTCAGGTCAAGCAGAAATAACCCGTTAATGATGGAAGAGGCTAGAACTGCAGTAGTCAGATGATAGACATAAGGTCAACCTCAATCTCAGTTCAACCCTGGGACTAAATTTTGCCTGAATTTAACCATTGTGTCAGTAAAAAAGACAGCCAACTGTCAAAATATCTCCCATGTGTGACTATACACAAACACTTCCAGCACGACCATATTTCTACAGCAGGAGACCCAGGCATTTAGGAATAAGAATGTTTTGCATTTAATTGCAGACTGCAATAGATTGTAGATTATGACATCCCCTCTATCCACTTAGTTCTCCATGTAGATCAGGACTTTAGTGCAGAAAGATAAATTCAGTGCATTTCATTTGCCATAACCAAATACAGATATTTGAATTGACTGTAAAAAGTTGGTATAAATTATTAAATTACTGTCATTAATAATCTCATCATTTTCTTAAAAGATTCCCCATGGTTTATGGTACAATCTTGCAATGTAGAACTATTGAAAGTTTTATCTTCATAAGGTACTGGGATACTCCTATATGATTTGAACATTCAGGGTGGTGACAATTTAATATGCATGATCATCTCAGAGACAAGAGGAAGAAACTTTGTCTCTCATTAGCCCATCTGGTACAGTTGAGAGAAGAACCAAATACTGTCTGCTGTGGGGTTTCTGTTGATGGACTTCTATCCCTACCTATTTGACAACGTAAAACTGATACAATACCATGATAGCATCAAACATAAGAATCATGCAACATGCAGGGCCTGTGACTTCCTAACTATTCCTTTAGTGCTTGTGAAGTACAAAAAGGGAGGGGGAACATCTTTGCTGAGTCCACCTTGAAAGCTAATATTTCTTACGCCACAATGAAATGGACTGCAAATATGCACAGGTGTGTAACACATGAATAGGGTTGACTGAGCTAGTGAAGGGTGTGATGGGAGTATTGTATGCATGTTACTGTTAGCCCAAGCTAAGGAATGTCAACAATATACAAGATATTGCAGAGGCTGCAAGTTAATAAAGAGCTACAAGGTGGCCTTGTATGAAAAAGATGCCTTATCTTTTTTTTTTCCTTGCTGCAGAGTGTGGGTATCATTTGCATATCATCTCTATCGATTAACTACTAAATTATCTTTATCTATTGATAGTGGAAACAATAAATTTAGTGTCAGAGAGGAGCTACTTCTTAGAGATTTTTTGCTTGAGAATATTTTTAAATGAAAGAGCTCTTTTACATCATAACCAAAAATATGCACTGAAATGGATGAACAGTCTTTTAAAAATTAACAGTGTGACCCAGCCCAAAATAAGGATTAGCAGAATTAAACTCCAGTGTAATGATATGTGATTATGCACATGAATAGTGCCAAATGGAATGGTTCTCATGTAAAGTTATTCACCTCCTTAATGTTGAAAGTATCTTTTCATTTTAAATCTGACTTTAACCTTTGCAGAGATCTCAACTTCTGTTCTGCCTGAAACTGCAGATGCGGTATAATTAGTGAATAGAGAACTTCCTTGCTACATTTAAAATTATTGCAAAGCACAATTTCAAAAGTTTGATTTCAAAGTAGATTGAATAATAATTATCAGACAATGTCTTGTCATTTTTAACAATACTTTTCAAAATAATTTATTTTAGTATCTTTCAGCATTTCACTGAAATACAGTGCAGGGGTTGTTATTTGGAGGTTTTTGTCTGACCTAGATAACTGCATCCAAAGCTACTCAGTAAGATTTGCATTTTAGAGTGATTCATTTTCATCAGTAAGTTATTTTTGTTAAAATTATTTTATTCATCTGTTGATGAGATATGGGCCAAAGTCCGTACAAATAAATTCAAATACTCACTTCTCTTTAAAGGCCTTGCATATCTCCCTCCCTATTTTGACCTGCTTGTCCTTCAAAACATGAGAGCTGATTATATGATTAGGATGCCTGAAAGGAACCTGGAAAAACCGCATTTCTTCTCATGTTTTGCCCATGTTGCTTGTGTGACCACGGACACTTCCTTTATTCTCTTTGTGTATCAGGTCTCCACCTGAAAAACCCAAACAGCAAGTGCTCTCTAACCCCCTCATCTCTGTTTTTTTTCTGCCTACCTGGGGTATAAGCACTATTTGGAGTTTTTGAGAAAAGGAACACTGTCTGGTCATAGTTTGCACAGTTGAATAGAATAGTCCATAGAAAGACAAAAATAAAGCTAGAAGGGATCATCTACTCTGCATAGATTGCTGATTTCAGATCGCTGAGCATTTACCAGCTGTAGTTATAATTTTGGCAGACTGAGCTGAATTCTAAACTTAATGGAGAAGATACTCTCTTGTCCTGCCATCCTCCAAAAAACTACCTCTGCACCAAAGGTTAAGCAAAGGAAAAGCTTTTTCTTTCCCCATAGGCAACAAAAGCTCTAATATAATAGGGTAACAACGTGGTTTGATTTCATTTATTTATTTAATGAATAAGGAGAATATTGAGTAAGTCAATCAAACCTTTGCAGCACAAACACTAAGCAGTAACAGTTCATCCCACTGTTGAATTCAGCTTGAGGAAATTTTTTATTATTATTAAAAAGAATTATCATAAAGCTCAAATTAATAGTGACAGAAAAAAAACATTTTGCCTTTGTGTTATCCTAAGACTATACCCAGTTCTCAACACTATTAACAATCAGAGATTAAGTTTTATTTCAATTCTCCCACACCCTTGGGGGCATTAACCAACCAGATACACAACAGCTCATACCTCAAGCTTAAATTTTAACTCTAGATAAGGTCCTCAAGACATCATTATAATATAAGTAACAAAATATATAGCAATTAATAGTGCTGCTGGGGCTGTCTCTGCTTCAATTTTTCCTTTCCTTCTCTTTTTCTGTATTTGGTGAAAGTCTGCTTTGTAGTTTTTCATTTGTGACAGATTGATCTAATTTTGTGTGCCCGGATCCTGTTAGCTTTGTTTGTGTTTAGCCTACCCAAACTTTTCTCCTCTATGAAAAACATTTCCTTTGTTCTGGATAGTTGAAAATACTTTGTCTTTTGGGTGGAAATCTCTGGTGGGCAGCTTGGATCTTGAGGGAAAAAGTCTTTTGTCCTGGCACTTGCAGAAAGACTAAAGTCAGCATGAAAGTAATCCACTCCTTTCTTTGCTTTCCTCTTGCTGCTTCTTTCTCAAAGAATCACTGATTTAGTTGACAAAGAATCTAAATGTGTTTCCCTCTTTGATTTATAACTACTACCTGTCAACACCTTTTATTCAACATCAAACAATCTCCATTCACTCAGTTTCTAGACTATTCTGTACTTGTGTTTTCAAATTGGCTGCTGATGAAATAGGAGAACTTCCTCTGATGGGATCTCACCATCCCTGTTTGTGTATTCCCTCTCACCTCCTTACAGAGCATTAATATTACACCTCAGAGAGCTACGCTTTTGCTACTGCTGTGGCCCACGTGGTATCAATAAACCTCAAGTACCTATCTGACCAGATTATCAGTGTTGTACTCTGTGGTCAAAGGCTTGAATTGTTCAAGAAGTCTAATTTGACACAGAATGCTGTCAAGATGTGGCCCATGTTGGCTGCATTTGTGTTGATTGCTCCACTTTGGGTACTTAGATAGAGTTTGAGGCATTTCTTGGTGCCTTCAAGAGCAGGTTTGGGCTGACAGTGTGTGAACCTAGAGAAGAACAAATTGGTGCCCAACACCCCAAATCACCTGGAAATGAAAGTATTGAAAGCCCTTCAGAGAGCACCTTGAGTCTTGCTTATATGAGATTGGGAAGGGTGCTATGACCAGTTTTTAACACAGAGTAATTATAATTTAAAGGTAATAAATGGAATCAGATTTCACCAGAGACAATAGGTTCAGTCTTGGATTTATTTTAATGTGCTTTGTTCAGAAACAGAACCTGTACAGTTCTGAAGGAAAGACTTTACCAATTAAGAAGCTAACAACTGGGTTAAATCGGTTCAGTTATGAGTAAAACATCTTGTAAGTTCCCCTCAAAACAAAGGTTTAATGCAAACTGCCTTCTGCATTGAACACCCTGCTAAAACATGCTTGAAGTAAGTAATAAATAAACAAAATCTTGACTTCAAAAAGCTGAAAGTAAGGGTTAATAAAGAACAGATAAATGATGCCTTTGTAGATATGATACCTCCCCTTTATACGTTGCAACTAACTGACAACTATGTGTTGGGAACCGGGGGTCTTTTTCCTTTTTTTTCTTTTTGGCCTTTTTTTTTCTTTTTTTAAGAGGGAAGAAAAGATTTGGGTTGGCTCCGATCCCATTGCCATGAGGTGGCTGGAGCCCAGCCATCTGTCACAGCTGCTGCTTGCCATTGCTGCCACTCTAATTGACAATGAACCCAGCGCCCTGCAATAATTGGGGCTGCGCTGCGACTTGGGCAGGTAATGGCACCCTTTTAGCATGCAGCAGTTCCCATCTGCTCGCCAGCCCTGCCTCTCTCCCCGGGAACAGGAGTGCAGCGGCCCCACAGCCGCTTCCCAGGTGGGCAGGGATGGCCTCATCCGGGAAGCATTAGGAAACCCTAAGGGAAGCCATGCCCACGTTGAAATTGAAAACCTCCCCAAACTCACTGGAAGATTTTAATCCTGCTGCCAAGGCATACACACAACATCTGCCATTCAGCCTTTGCTTTTATATTAAAAGAAAAAGAAAAAAAAGTAACTTCCAATATTGGGCATTTTATGTACTGTCCCAGTCAGGGTTTCTTTGTTAAACTACCTCTCAACAATATTTTAAATTGAATGGTCTGGGTTTTTTCCCCATCACAAACATTACGGACACCAAAAGCTTTGGCGCACAGGGCACATGATTCAGTCATTTAGAAGACATCTTTGCAGCAAGACTTTCTTCAAGGTTTAGGCATTTTGGGGAGCAAAGACAAATATTCACCATTTTTCTTGACTGCGAGGCATTGGAAAGCTCAGCCATTCCCTTGTGCTGTATGTATAATCTTGGTCCCAGAATATTTCATCCAGGTATTTCTCTGTCCCTTACAGGCACTAGTCTGAATGGTATGAATGGCTGATTTGCAAGTTTTCTATTATTTGATAGTATTTTGGGAGCTGCTGCCTTCTTAAATGGAAGTAACTCAGGTTTCCACAGGAGGTGTAAGCATGTCGTAAAATAAAGGTCTACTCTTATATTTAAATTTTGCAGCCCTTTGGGCCACATTTAGAACATAATGAAGTAAACAGAAATAAATCAGTTTAGTGCAGAGAGATTCAGTCTAAGATCATAGGGCAGTTTAGGGCTTAAGGCAACATTTTGGGGCTAAATCTCTTTTCTTTCCTCAATTCCTTCATGATCCCATATGATTTAAGATACATATGGATGCCAGGACTAGGTCCAGTGATTCTGACTAGCCTAGAAGGATTGATGACATTGTGTAACTTCATAGAAAGTAACTTTTGTTTTAAAAAGTACTATTTAAAGTCTTAGTGATTTCTAATTCCAGGTAAGTGTTTCCAGACCAGGCCAGGCCAACCGGCCAGCCTGCCTCTGATGGCAGCACTGCCCTGTGCTGCAAGGCACCCCTTGCTGTTTGCATGACTTCGGATTTTGTCATACCTTGCTTTAGCATGATTTGGACATTACAAAGTCTTTTACTTCTTTTTTCATTGTTATTAATTAAAAAATAACATTTCCAGTTTTATTATCTTGCTTTTTGCCCTTTTCTCCCTGAAGCAGAAGCTCAATATGCTTTCAGTTCCCTTTGCAAAATAACCTTTGCAGAGAACTTAACCCACGTAATTTTTAATATTATTGATAGTTTATTATTGGGAAAATCTGTCTGAGCTAGTGCAAAACTGATTTACCAGCTCTTGTCTTCAGAAGTGTGATTTTTTTCTTCAGTTTTTGACAGAGTGGTGTGGAGTGGTGTTGTACTAACACTAAGAAAATTACTCCAAGGGCAGCTTGTAGCAGAGAAATACAGTGTCATGGATTTCAATGTTTTCAGTCCCTTAACCACATATCAGCAAAACTTCACCTTAAAAATTAATGAAACTGTGAGCTGAGTGGAGGGAATTGTTGAAATAAGAAACACATTACACATGAGTTGTTAAGTAGCTGGAGATGCAGTTATTGTACACTTGTCTCTTAAATACAAGAAAAGATGTTTAAGACTTGGTGTACAAGTAAAGACAGGAAGTATTCCTAACAAAATATGAAATTAGTCAAATTCGTGTGGTTAGAAAATGTTGCTGATGTGTGAATTTTTCCTACAAAAAATTTCCTGCAAAAAATAAACGAACATGGGGAGAAACTGAGCACGCATACACATCCACACATGCACAAGAAAAGCCAGAAGGACATTTCTGAACCTGGCACGAAGTGCTTAAAACATTTTATTGGGCCTCTGTCTAGTTAGTTTTCTATAGCACAATATTAGACTTGCAGATATCAATGGATTTCTACATTGTAGATGTTTCTCAAAGAATTAGTTGTAAAGCAGCAGATGCTGCAATAATTTAAGCAAATTTATTGCAGGACATAAAATAATTTGGCAGGAAAATGATAGCTCCAAAACTTTTGTTTCTAGTACATTGGCTAGCTTCATTTTAACTCAGTTTATTTTATTAACCTGGTTTACGGCGTGGTCTTAAAAGCAATGAACGTAACTGATTTGTGAAAACAGTGGCAGTGTCACCTTTCAGCAGAACGATTGAATGAACGAATGTAATGCGCAACCACCTGCAGTGGCTTGCAAGGACATCTAAAGCTCTAAATGCTTGTGAAAATGGGTTTGAGACACATTTCTTAATTTTACTTAAGGAAGTCTATTAAAACAAGATAAACAGGACAAGTGAAAAGGGAAGAGCAGAGGGATCAGGGATCAGGTTGGACGGGGCTCTGAGCAACCTGATCTAGTTAAAGATGTCCCTGCTCACTGCAGGGGGGTTGGGTTAGATGACCTCTAAAGGTCCCTTCCAACCCAAAGCATTCTATGACTCCATGATTCTATGATTCTATGATCCTGCCTGCCTTTGTGAACGGCAGCAGCCTCGCATTCCAGCCAGTCTGCAAGCTGCAGAGCCTGTGTGGGCACGTCTGCTCTTCAGCTGTGTGCATGGGACACAGAGTTAGATACATGTCTTGAAACTTATGGGCTAGACTTTAGATTTATGTGGCACAGACTTTAATTGCCCTGTGTTTCCCTAAGTTTAGAGCTGTGTTTTCTAATGCACCTCCTATGGGTTATTTGTGAATAGAACCCCAGTACTGGAGGCAGTTATTCAAAGTAAAAGCTTGGCCATGGTCCAGCATCTACAAGGAGAGAGATTGAGGCAGAATTTATCTCAGATTCCAAAGGTGTTACTCCAGATTTATATGAGTGTAACTGAAAGCAGAAGGAAGTTCGTTGTCTATTGTGTCAAAGACATAAGATCTTTCAGACAATGGGCTACAGATACCAGGCAAAATACACTCATGTTTTGCATCCTATGCATTGAATTCCTTCACTTGCAAAGCTTCATAACTTTAAATGCAATGCTCACATATTGTGAGCGGAGCTTGGAATATCTAAAAAAGAATCTGTGGGAAAGCTTTATATCAATTTTCACACAAAAATCTGTCCAGAGATTGAGATGAGCAATCCACAGATAACACAGAGGACTTCAACGCTATTTCTAGACCAACTTTAATTGCCAAATAAAGCAGTCTTACTGTTCTCTTCATATGCATATTCTACATGCAAAATGAAACATATCTCTCACTTCTAGCTGGATTGACAACTTCATGCATCTTAACAAGTCACCCCATAACAAGGGATGAACACCTCTGTATTCATGATAAGAAACTTTACTGTTAGGTTTGACATATATGACATTTTATAGCTGACAATATGCATTCTCTGAGGGTGAAGCACAGCTTCTGAAGAATTCTTTATGTCTTGATATATTGTATCTCTTGAATATCAGCTTTTTCAAGGTAGACTGTTGGGGTTTTGTGCTCCTTTCAATATTTCTTTGTTTTTAACATGCTTTTCAGTTTAGGAATTGAAACTTTGACTTTCTACGAAAGGGGGAGCTCCCTGAGACACTTGAGTTACTGTATCTTCCTATCCTTGCTTACCGCTACAGAAGCAACTGTTTAGCTCACACGATTTACAGGGGAACATCTTTCACAATGAAACCTGATGTTTCATTAGCGTATCATTGTTTCTTCTAGATCATTATTAAAGATATTAAAGATAAACTATATCACTGTATCTAACACAGTCTTGGCATATCCTCATAGCAAATACTAAGCATCGTTACTTTTCTCTTTTATGTCTTCCCGAGCTACACAGCTCGTTCTCATGTCAGTGACATAGATTTTTCTGGAACTGTCAGGAGAAACAAAAAGGAACCAAGAGATCAAACCGGCTAAGGTTTTTGCCATGTACAGGCAGTCCTTCAGCCATGCCTGCCAGGGGCTTGTATGTCTTCTGGGCAGTGGCTGAAAAGAACAGTTAGGAGCAGGAACAGGCAACTGTGTTGGATTAGCCATGAGTGCCAGTCTCCAGAAGCAATTTCTCACAAGGACTGTCCCCAAGAATTGCTGGGGTGAAATTTCCAAGAGCTACTCAGGTATTTAGCAATGCAAGTCTTATTAAAGTCTGCAGAACCTTTACTCTTGATAAACAGGGAACATCAGTAAAATCTTTGTCACTTGAATGCTGAGCGGATTGAACTCTGTCACAATATTTTCCTCCCTGAGACATACTTTTTACTACTGATAACTGTCAAAATAGCAATATTCTTTCTTTATAAAGCAATTGTAAAATTGACTTCCTCAGGAAAGCTCCTTCTGCTGTGGTCACAGAGCTTTGAAGAACTGTCTGCAAAGCATCTTTAAGGTACTCAGCTAGTGCAACTTGCAAACCTGTTCCACCTGAAGTAGAATAACCCATCCTGGTCTAGAAAATACAGGTGCTAAAAAATGTAAATGTCGCATTCAGAACTAACCAAAACCTTCTTATAATTTTTCTACCCAGCAGTAAAAAGGGCTAAGCTGCTCCTGACCTGAGAGTGGGGGAGGGATATTGAGAAAGGGCTATATTAAGTGAGGTCCCAGGTTAATAAATCCTTCAGTCAGGTTTATTGTTCTGGTTGAAGTAGTGACCATAGTGTGGGGTGGAGACTTTAACCCTGGGATTCAGTGGAGCTCTGGCTTGCTTACAGTATCCACTACCTGCTGCACTTTGACTTTCAGATCAGTGGTAGCTGCAGAAGCCAACCCAGTTAACAAAAGTGAGGGAAAGCACACTTTTGTGCTCATTGAAAGGCAGCTAAAAGGCAACCAGAGGCATCCACCAGTATTAAAGAGAAAAAATTGCCATTAAATCACAAAGTGATATAATGATAGAGTTCTGACTGATACAGACTCCTGCTCCTGGGCTCCCACAGCACCCTGCAAACATGCTTGAACAGTCATGGTTTGACCCCTAACACTCTATACTGTTACAGATACTCATCCAATGGAGCAAGAAACCTGTCTGGGCAATGCCCATTTAGGGATTTTAGAATAAGAGTTAGATTTTGGTTGATAGGCACCTGTACTTAAGCTCCCTGTACAATTAGTGAGATGTACTATGTTTCTGAAAGGAGAGCTCAGCTAGTCCACAGAAGAAATGCTGAGAAAAACATTGATGCCTGGGCCCCACCTCGCTAGGATTAGGTGATGGCTAAGTGGGGTTATGATGGTCAAGTAAGGTTTTGCAGTTCTCAAGTTTGAACTCAGGAGGGAAAAGTAATGGTTAGGTAGTTAAATCTCTTTGTTATTCTAGCTATTTTTTTAAAGTCTTCAGACTGACTCCTGAAGTCTGTCTGTGTTTTGTCATGTAAGTATTTGCACTGTAAAATAAATGGGGACTGTTTAACATTCCCTTCTAAAAATGTGTGTGTGCCTGTTCAGCTCCATTAACAATAGAGGTGTATGCTGGGCAGGAGAGACCCTGACCCCAGGAAATTATTGCCTAGCTGCTTTAATGGCAATTGCTTATCTCTTATTTAAATAATCAAGTTAAACACCAAACAAATCTTCTAAACTCTGGTTTTTATTAAGCCCAAAGAAATCGTGGGGAGAATGAAACACAAATCCTGCACAGCAACAATTACAAAAAATTCCCCAAACCCTCCTTCAATATCCTGCTGGCAAGCTATATAGTCCATCCAAAAAAGATTAATATTTTAAAAAACAGCAAACCAATTATAAACATGAGATGCCCCTATTCTCCAAATGCCTGAAAAGCTAGATTGCTATCTATGTAAGATTAGCAGGAAATTTAAATTATTATTTATTGTGGGCAAGAAATTAATTTAGGATAAAAGCACTTCCATTTTGAAACAGCAGGGTGAAACTGGAATTTGTCTGTTAATCAAGCCACCAGAGTTTCATAGCAAAGACTTTACTATCTTCTTAGTTTTGACCTTCTAGTAACTCAACTGGTTTTATCTGTATCTGGGTGACCATGTAATAAACCACAGCACTGGTCTACCACCAGATTTCATTCACTAGTGAATGTAGCACATTCTCTATCATACAGTAGCGTAAGACCCCACAAATGATAGAATAAAAATATTTCATGTTATTGGGCTTCTAAGACTAATAAAACAGTTAAGCAGCACTAACAGTATCAATAAAGTCAGCTGTTAGTACAGGTTTCCTTTTTATTGAAATAGTCATAGGATAAAATCAGTATATACAGTAACCATGTGTTGCGATCAGTATCTCAAATGACTATAAAGTTCTTACAGCAGGGTAATTAGGGTTTTGAATGTGATCTGAATACGGGAAGTTGACACCAGCTTACATTCTGATGGTCAAAGAGATGTGATGGTATCTCCTTTACAAAGATTTAAGTAACACTCCAAACTTTATGTGCCCATCTGAAAGAAGCCCAATAAAGGGGAATAAACGCTTTTAAATTCTTGACACGCTTGAGACTCTTTTTTCACTCAATTAAATAAGGCCTAATTGTCCCCTCAGTGTTGTTATTTTATAATGATACTGTTAATACATTTTGAAAATACAGAATCAATTTTGCAATCAAAACTGGAGAAACACAATACATAAGTGGAGGGCTTTTTAGTGGCTGCTATACCATCTTTGATCTCAAAAGTTCCTGGACTGTTTCTTAATCTGTTATAGATTTCTTCCGGTGTACAGCCAAAATCAGAAAGTTTTTTAGCTGTCTAATTGCTATTTGTCTAGTGCTCAGAAGAATCAGTGGAAAGAAGAAGCTTGTAGGATCCTGGCTTTGGTGTTTGGCTTTAGGGTTAAGACATCCACCTGTAGAACAGGAATGCTACTGTAATTTTTCCTAATGGTCAGGATCTAAGACATAACATTGCTGCAGCAGACAGAAAACTTAGAAAGGGAAAAACAAATGGAAACTTAGAGGTAAGGTGAACATTTAAACAAAGCAGTAAAAGTTAGGATGAAAGACCCACACAGTTCAATCTACTGTCCCTAACTATCACTTACAGTGGGACTGAAACAACTCACCAAAGTCCCAGACAATAATCCATGCAGCCTGGCATCCACAGCTACCCAGTACTGTACAACCCTAGACTCACTGTGCACCTCGTCGTGTTGCCTACATTCTCCTAACTGCCCACCTTTATACACTCACACCTATGTGGCAACCCTGCACAGGCAGGCATCCACCACTCCCTCAGAGCTCTGCCATGGCCCAGATTTTACCTTTTGTGATTGAGACTATGGACTAGCATCACTGACTGCCTGCAGGAAAATTTCTTGTATCACAACCTATTGCACCGGTACAGAAAGCAGGCAACCCTGATTCTGTGCTCTTTCCAGCCTAGAGACATAGAAATTTAGGTAAGATTTACATGAAAACAATACTGACCAATAAGTGATATTCTACATAAGAGTGCTCTCTAGCTATCCATGATTGCAAGAATCAAAGAGTGAAAATGAGAATAGATAGGACAGAGGCTGAAACTACATCCTGATGAAAAGAGGAAGAAGATTTGGGGCTCTTGATGTGACCTATGCATATACTACAAGACCTGGAATCCCTCCATACAAGCTAAAATCATTCTCATCTAATTTTCCTCTGTTTCCATTACTCGTACAGTTGCAGAGCTCTTCTAACCATGGGCTGTTTTAGAAGAGGATGATATTTCTAGTATCTTCCTTTCTCCTGAGACACTCAATAGAGAGAGTCAGATACCTAAACTCCATGGCTCAGTTTACTTCTGCCAGTAACAGGCATCACTACATGTGGTCTAGAACTAATAAAGAATTGGAAAAGTGTGTTCAAAGAGGAAGAGGAGAGAAGGGGGTTTTCATATGTTGTATTAATAGCAAGTATATGAATTTTGCAGGAGTCTGTGTGAATGGGGCAGAAGGAAAGAGAGAGGTGAGAGAGAGTCTGAAATTATTAATTTTTCAACAAAAGTTGCCAGTAAAGCAGGAAAAGGGGTGGAAGAAGGTGAAAATAAGTTGTTCAGGTTTTGTCATGCATATTCTAATATCAGTAAGAGGTGAGATTGTTGTGAGTAAATACTGAGGAGCCAGGAAGAGTTTGTGGATGCTAAAAAATATATGAGAACCGTTAGCATAAATGTCATGAGTAAGACCTCACTGTCTGGAAGGAACCAGTATAAACAAAAGGGTAAGCCAGTACCACCTGGGGAGTAGTGGGGACGAAGAGAAGAGAGGGAAGAAGATTCAATAAATGTGATGTTAAGTAGGAAAAAACCCAAAAAGATACTTACTACACAAAGAGCTACTTAAGAAGAGATGGGGTGTGAACTCAGGAGAGAAACTGAAGATAATCATAATGGAAAAGACTGTTTTACAGGTAGATAATAAGGAACTTTTTACTTTTATAAAGGCAAATTAAATATAATGCATAGATTAGAATCAAGGCTAGAGCGGAATGAGGAAGGAGTTAGAGAGCATCGTGTTATGTCCTCAGGCAGAGAGAGAGGGACAGGGAGAAGGAGAGTTGGGTGAGGTGCAGCCGTGACAAATAGCCCAACAAGGTATAGATAGGGAAGGAAGAAGGAATAGATAAAGGAAGTGGTTGCTAATGTGTCAGGATTGAGGAAAAAAGAAAGGAAGTTTGAAATGAGAAACAAGGAGGTGGGCTTGAGCTCTGGCACTTGGGAATGGCACTGGAAACTGAATAAGATGTGGTAAAGAGAAGTAAATAACAAAGACACAGACAGGTTGTGCATGAACCTGTCAGTTTTACTTTTTGAAATGGCAGCAAGATCTTAGACTAAGGAAAGGAAAACTGAAAGTTGTAAAGAGCTTTTGAAAACAAGAGTTGGGCGAGGACATAACTGAAACCTGAAGGCCGACTCTGGATGACAGAAGAGATGAAATTATAAAAGTTGCATTCATAAAGAGTATTAGAGTTCAGGAATTTTCTCCAGAGCATTCAGCAGATCAGGAGTAGGAATAGGCGGTGCCTGCAGAGCTAAGAAAGAGAACAGGGCAATGAACAGTAAGGTGGATTAAAAGGCTCATATGGTCAGATGAAGACTGGGGAAGAGCTCCGGACAGTAGCACCTCAGGAGCTGGAGTATTGGGTGGGCAGGAGTTAAATTTAGAATAGGTTAAAGTCAGGATGATTGACAGACTGAAAAACAAGTTTGGCAAGTGAATAGAGAGGCAGAGCATGAGACCACCAGGATTAGGACTGGGCAAGGAAAACTCTACGATGGAAAAAACAGAGTACATCAGAGACAAGGTCTTCATATGGATTAAGAGGTAGGCAAGGTAAAAAGCATATGTACTTGCAGGAAGACAAATTTTGTAAAACATGGTTTAATTTTGAGAATTCCATTTAAACTGAGCAGTTCTGCAATGCACAGATTTCCTCACCTGCCTTCACGCTTCTCAGACTTCCCAGAAACCTTTTCTCTTTTTTGGAGAGCTATGATGACTGCCTCCCCAGTTACCCTTAACGTATGCAATCACCCTGTAGTGCCTTTTGTCTAACTTGGCATAAAGTACATTTGAAAACCTGTCACAAATGGGCCAGTTTGAAATGATGCTGTAGTGCACAAAAATTAGTTCTCCTGCCCTGTGGCTGCTGAACAAGAAAATTGATTTTTTTGTATTATACAATGAATTTAAATGGTATATTTGAGACAGCTTTGTAAACATAGGACTTTGTAAACAGTGAGACTGGAGAGAATCAAACATAACCAAAAGTAATAGAAACTATTTTGCCAACCTATTAAATAACTTTTTACTGACTGTTGTCCATCATGCCATTGGACTAATGTGCAGGCTAGTCTTTGTGTTTTATGTGTTCATTAGAAACTCAGGTTCAAAATGTAACTGGCCACTGTTACAGCTTCCATTCCCCGTGATGGTTTTTAAAGGTGCTTCTGGTTACAGTACTTAGGTCGTATATATATAGCTAGTGCTTTTGAAAAGGCAAATTCCTGTGCTGTCATCCAAGAAATCAAAACAGTCTTTGTTTCCAGAGCAGTGGAGGATGGAGGTGAGGAGAGAGGAGGGGGGGAGATGTTTGATGAACCAGCAGTTGCCACTCATTGGCGTGGCCACTGCCTTCCTGTCCCTTCCTGGCTGCCCCTCAAGCTGTGTGTAAAAATCCAGTGTTCAACGTAAGGCAACAAATTCAAAGAATGTGGACCCAGCTCTGGCACTAATGCGTTTCCTAGCCAGCACATTTCCTCCTCGCTCTGCTGCCTGCACAAAGCCCCCCGGAGCACTCGCAGGGAGTGGTGGGAGACCAAACACTGGTACCACACCATCAGGGATGACAAATTAAACACTAATGTGTTTGCTAGAGGCTTAGTTGCTGGGCTGGGGTGACAGATATGGTAACCCCTCTGATCTGTGACCTTTGCTTCTTTTAGTGGGGATGGGTGCTGAGAGGTTAAAGAACAAATACTCTGCTTTTGATCAGCAGTGCGACACTGTGCTCCAGCCCAGCCACCTGAGGGGGAAAGAAAACTGTTCAAGCTTTCTACCCTCTCCATGGCAATATGCTGAATGCTTCTGCAGCACAGGCATTATTTTTTAAATGAGATTAAGATCCTCTGCCACCAGGAGCAGCTTTTTTGCACTGCATGGTTTTATGTCTCGCAAAGATCAGTCTACCTATCTGAAGTCAGAGTAGATTTTTTTCTCTGAAAATAAGCAAGAAATTATGTATTTATTAGCAATTTCTCTGACTGAAATATTCTCCTACAAGCACCAGCTTCTCTCTCACTAAGCAAAGCAAATAAGCTATTAATTCTCTGTTTTTCCTCAGGGTATGTGCACGAACAGCAGTTGTAGAAGCTCATCAAGCTGCTGTTTGTTCCTGACGGAACCAGAATCTCTGATGAATGTTTCATTATTATTTTCATCCAAAAAGGAAAAAAAAAGGGTCATTTCCAGGAGAGTTTATACTCCTTTCAATGACTCTATTAGAACCCTCCTGGTGCAGGTTTATCTAGGTTTCAGTTCCTCTCTTCTCAGTATAACCTTCCTGAAGCCTCGTACCAAATGTTGTGGAGAAGACCAGGTGACTGGCTCGGAGCCTAATGTCCCCACTTTAGGTACAGTTTTAGAGTACTACAGTGAACTGTGCCAAAGGCCTCAGCTAGAACAACAAATCGCTACCCACATGAAGACAGGTCTCCATTACCCAGAACAGATCAATTGCTCTCAGTGTGACTGATGAAGCTGAGGTGAAAGTACAAAAAACAGAATGATGCTAGCTCAATATTTTATTTTTGGTAATGAAAGTGATCTATTGCTATTTAACTAGTAATTCCAAGAACATCAACACAGAAGACAGGGTAAAAAATGTTGGTTAGAACATTGTTTATGTAGCCAGATTTCAAGATGAAACTAACTGCATGTCGTTCGCAAAACATTGGCATTTCATCATCTTTTATTTATGGAATTCATTAAAATGTGAGACGCTAATATGCCACGCACTAAAAAGAAATCCTATAAACTATTCTCCTCCGTATCATCAAACCCATTAACCATACGGTAGTAGATGGCTTGGAGGAACACCTCATATTCCAGCGATGAGCCCCTTCATCCCTTGTGGACAGTGCATGTGCCTCGGCAATTGATTTTCAGAGAAGGCCCGTTTGTTTCAGTGGCAAATCAGGACAAGCCAAGTAGAGTTGTAAGTAAGCGGCGGGGAGAGAATTCACCACCTGCATCTTGGCTGTTACATTTTAGATGTAGTATTTATTTTTATAAGCCCCTGGGGGAACAACTCTCCTAGATGCACAGTATCTGCATAATCATCCAATTTTAGAGAGATTAAATATTCATATCAGGCTTCTTGAGTTGTGGTAATGTCCCTCTGGGGTTCTGAGATCCAGGAAGAGTTTTGCCACAACATAATGATCGGTGTCTGTTGTTCAGACTGTCAGGGTTAGTCTCTCCCCATCGCAACCTGTTTAAAGGCAAGTTCTTCTTGTGAACTCTTGAGAATGGTGTTTTTTCCCCCCATAATGAGGCAAGATATTATGGGTTCCATAACACAAGGGAGTTCAAGGATGACCAGACCTGCATGAAGGCTTTTGGTACACCTGTACACTGAGATTTATTATCTGTCTGTTTAGTTTAGAGCCATCTAGCAACATAACTATCTCAGATGAGGCTGAGGTGAATAACAGGTCAAGATCATGGATATAATTAAATTAAATAGAAATATTTGTGGAAGGAGTGGGAAGAATTTACTAAGACGTATGAATGGGCTTGGTAACATCTTTCCAAAATGTCTTCTAGGACTTTTTATTCCTTTTTTTGTTTGCTTGTTTGTTTGTTTGTTTGTTATAACATTAGAATACTGAATGTAATTTAGTTTTTGGCAATTAAATTGGTGATGAATATCTTTAATGAAAAGGGAAAAAAAAAAATCACGCTCTATCCCGGTTTTAAGACCTGAAAGTTCTTTGGGTCAGTTAATTGATTACATTATGTACTCTTAACATTGTCCTTGCTCTCCTGTGGTTGACAGCTTTAAAGTTCTCAGGGCCCAGGCAGTGGCATGCCTTTATGAAACTGTGAAAACAAAGCTTGCTGAAAAACTACCACCACCTTTCTTTGCAATTGTGCCTATGACCCATTTACTGTGCTGGCTTCTCAAAATCCAAACATTTTAAAGGGCATGCATGGTTGTTTTTCCATTTATTGTCATTATCAGCAATGACAGAAGATTTAACAGGCATCATCTTGTTTGCATCCAAAGGATGGGATGTGTCTCTCCAAATTCAGATGTTTGAAAGATAGGTGTGTACATCAGAGCTAGTTGTCTACAATGTCTCTACAGGTAATAAAGAGGAGGTGGCATTATTCAGAAAAATTCCTTTTGCCTTAAGACAAGTATCTAAAATAGTTAAGAAGAATTCTTCTCTAAAAGTGTTTTCCTCCCATTACATGTGAAGAAATGTAAGGTGACTATCTCAGATGTAGACATCTGCATTATAAACATTTATAGTTAGGTCAATGAATTGCATCTTATATATTACACGCTATTTTTCAAAAAATGTGGATTATTCAGAATCTGCTTTTATTCCTTATGAAATTAATGCAGAAAGGGAGGCAGGGAGAGGCAACCCAGAGTGGCCAATTTATAGGGTAACTAATCTTGGCTGTATATGGATAGGCATCACATCCAATTGATATTCAAACATTCAAGTTTTATAAGCTTCATCTAAAGAGAATACCTCCATCACTCAAATGTCTGCATACTGAGGATACGGCATAATGTCAAAAGAGTGGATTTTTTAGCACTAAAGAGTAAGTTTGCCAACTTCTAAAAAATAACATTTGAAATTGGTTAATCAAATACATTGCAATGCAAAAGTAAATGACTCACATGGAAATGGTTCTGGACAGTCGACAAATTATTTAAATAAATAGTGGGATTTCACTGAAATGTTGATATGTTTGCACATTCAGTAAATACTTTTTGAAATTGTTAGAAAATGCTGCAATGTTTCAAACTTGGATGCCTAAACCTAATCAACTAATTCATGTCTTAAATTAAAATAGTTTTTTAAGAAAATGCTGACTANGCAGCAGGCTAGTGGAACAGAAGACAGACTATTTCAATGTTATACTCTATTTTCAATCTAAGTGTAATTAAAATCTTCAGTGTGAGTGCTCAGTTATGGCATCTATATTTTACTGGTAGNATCAAATACATTGCAATGCAAAAGTAAATGACTCACATGGAAATGGTTCTGGACAGTCGACAAATTATTTAAATAAATAGTGGGATTTCACTGAAATGTTGATATGTTTGCACATTCAGTAAATACTTTTTGAAATTGTTAGAAAATGCTGCAATGTTTCAAACTTGGATGCCTAAACCTAATCAACTAATTCATGTCTTAAATTAAAATAGTTTTTTAAGAAAATGCTGACTATACTCAGATACTACAAAAGCTTTTAAGCATACTTTTGAAAACCAAGCCAGTTCATTAGGTTCCTGTGTAGGGGTCCTTAGCTAACAGATTTGGGGAAACTGTGAATAACATGCCATGTTAAATTTTAGTAAACTTACATTCTAGACATGCAGTAGCAGTTACAATGTTGTGTAATTGTCTTTGCATTTTGCTATGTATTAACTTCATAGTGACAAAATGCAACAGGTTATGATGCAAAATAAGAAACTGCTGTTTTCTTGTTAGATAGACTTTCACAAATTCCACATGATGAGATGCTGCTTGTCTTGACAGTTCAACACAAAAGGAAACCAGCAGATGGAAGCAATGAAAAGCAGAATCTTTTCTGCACTCATTGGCAGCTAGTGCAATTTACCGACTTTCCAAATGTATAATATACATTACCACATCTTCCATTCCTTCCGTGCTGATGGATGTTGGATGGAGTGTCCTTCATTTCAGGACAAGGAGGAAAGAAGTAAAAAACTGAATTGGACAACTGAAAATAGGACATGCTGATTCTATTTCCACAAGTCAAAATCAGATGTTTCAGCTCCCATACTTTATATATAATTAAATTTAGTATAATTACAAACTACTAAGATAACTACTTTGCTCTGACAACGCAGAGGCAAAACCTCCT
>VYZW01032458.1:31946-90471 GCA_013401315.1 Balaeniceps rex | reverse complement strand
TCTGATTGTCTTGTAATTTAAATAGAATGATAATAGACCTCAGCAGGTCTGTCTCCAATTCCAAAGTCTAATTAGAAATCTGTTAAACTGGGAGTGAAATTATTTTTGTTCCAGAGCCACTTGCTACCTGAACTGGTAGTGCAGAAATAATTGGAACTGTGCATAACTTTTTACTGTGTTGCATCTGTAGATAAAGAACAGTTCTTTCAGAGTGGGCCAAACTCTTTTCAGAATAATTATAGTTTATGTTTTAAAGGTTTTTATATTTTAGCTTTTTATTTTCAGTTCTGTTTTTCAGCATTAAAAAAATCATTCTTTAAAATGACTTAAGGGAATAAAAACCTGACTTCTTAATAAAGATGCTTTTCTATGTTTTACTTGTAGTACTCCATGCTTTCCTTGCATGTGTGCATTAAGCATTTGAGTAGTGTATTTTACTTGTCCAGGAATTTTTAAACAACCATAGACTGTATCCTGGCAAAAGAAAGACATAACTTGTCACTCATGATGCTTCAGAAAGTTGCCAGAAGTGGAAATTTACTTTACGTCACAACTGTAATTTGGTATCCTGCCTGCAATTTGATGATTATACTGGATAATACTTTCCAATACTAGTACGTCTTGCCATGCAGCCCATCTTGCCTATAGGCAAAAGTGAAACGTCATATTGTGTCTCTTATTTTGTGAAATGCTGTCATTAAAGGAGCATCAGCTATTGCATGATTTAGTAATCCATTCCATTACCCCTGGGATTTTTGTGACTCAATCTCATTGAAGAATGATTTTTTTAATGCTGAANCTTTCCAATACTAGTACGTCTTGCCATGCAGCCCATCTTGCCTATAGGCAAAAGTGAAACGTCATATTGTGTCTCTTATTTTGTGAAATGCTGTCATTAAAGGAGCATCAGCTATTGCATGATTTAGTAATCCATTCCATTACCCCTGGGATTTTTGTGACTCAATCTCATTGAAGAATATACCTCATTGTTCCAACTTCAACTACATCAAATTAGTCTGTTGATCTCCTAAGTCTGAATGTTTGTAATAAACACTTTATTTTCAATAAGTTGGAGGTTGTCAAGAGACACCTCGACACATGATTAATATTTTTTATGTACGATGTTATCTTTGCTCACATACCACTTTACTATGCATTTAGTGGGCGTGACTTTTACATATGCCTTTATCTTCTCAGTAAATCCACTAAAGTCTTTTCAAACCAGCATGTAAATCAGCATTGGGGTAACAAGTCAGATACTGATTTCATTATATCAATATCAGAAAATTATTTGGATCAATGTAAGTGTGATACCAAGAAAAAATCAGTGTAATTATAGCCATCATTTTGGGGGTAGCATTGGCTGACTGATGAAGAACAGAGTTCTTTAAATAGCAAAGTAGTACCCTTTAAGATTATTATAAGAGTCCCTAGGAAATTTGTTTTCTCTTTTCTTTGGTTTCTTTGTTTTAAAAAATGGAGAAAAGCAAGCATTTGCCAGACATTTACTATATTCATTCTACTTCATCATTTTTGTTTTATTGGTTTGATTAAATACTGCTGGAATCCCAAAACCTGTCTTAATTAGGTTTTTATTTGAAAGAATCTACTGTTGGTTTTGTCCACTGAATGGCTAGTGCTTTTATTTTCTTCCATGTGCTTTTCTTTTGTAATACTTAATCAGAGAGACTATTTAATTCATTAAAAATAGTGCATACATTCATGTACTATTTCTTACATTGAAAAAGAAAAAAAAATGGCTTCAGTCACATTTACCTGACTGACCTGACCATAGTCCCGTTTACCTACCAAGATGTCTAACTGCTATATGTATCCATTTTTATGTCTACATTTTCTTCTATGCTTCCCTGGTGCTCTGTCATTGCTGTTCTCTCCTGTGAAGTGCCATACCTCTTTCCACTCCTACCCATCCTTCCCTCCCCCCAAAAAATGGGATTATTTTTCATGGCCTCCCTTAAATGAAAACTAATTGTGCTCAGGTGTATTTTGGAAGATGGAGTTAGCCTCTATACTTTGCAAGTTGCTTGTACCTCCCTCTTTATAGCAGATAGTTCAATGTCATAGAATAAAACCAAAGTCAAGGTAAGCGTAATCTTATTTATTTCTTCCTTCCCATTTATCTTAAAGACTATCAAATAAGCCCTGCCAACTCCAATCTTAGGAAGCTACAACACAGCCTCCAATACTGCATTTGTTTTCCCTTAACAATGTGATGCGAGATCATGTCCAATGGTCGGAGGTAAAAACTTGCTGTCTGGAGTCATGGTGGTCCCAGCTTTGCTCTTTCCTGCCGGTCCTAAGGTAGGGCATAAGGATACTATTCCAGTGGTGAAAGCCCAGAGGCAAATGGTACGTGTCAAAATGCACCTGTCTATAGCAGCCTAATCCTCTGCATGAGTTTCTGACTCTAGTAGCAGTACATATTTCTGAGTTTCTGTCTTCATTTGTTATCAGTTTGGACAAGGGCAGTGTGTTTATTTTAAACCTCTGTGATCTAGGACAATACAAAGCTGATGCAGCTTCCCCTCTAAACTGAGGCTCTCCGTAGTGCTATTTACACTTTACTGTCCAGTTCTTTTAACCAGCCTTTGCATCCAAAATGCACAGAACTGGGTCTACACAGGTTTAGGGAGGTAAGCTGCTTAGTGCCTCCGCAGCCCTCAAGTGCTGCTTTCTGAAGTACCGTGGGCTGATTGACATATGCGCTCGTGTACCTTACCACTAAATAATAGCGTACCTTTAATTAAATGTTGCCATAAGCACTGATGCAGATGAGGCCTTGTTTCCCACAGATTTGGGCTGTTTGCAGATGGTGACTTTTCATTAGTTTTCCTGTGAACAGTTACTTTTTACAGTGGTTATGTGTGGATTTTTATCTCCAGAGTGTGAACCTTGTCTAGACACTGATGGGATTTTTTTCTTTTATCTCAAGCCTATAAAATCTGTGGATTTTTACCTTCAAACACTCTACCTTTCAGACAGGCCTGTGTTGAAATGATCCAGTTGATTAAAATAACACATAAGGATGTGTGTAAACTAAGAAACAAGATTGGTGTACTCTTAACAGACCAGGGTAAAGACTTAAACCCAGTTTACAAGAACGTAACTAAAGCTCTGACAAAATGCCAACACTGACCTCATATTTTGCCCTTATGCAAGTAGTGCTTTAATTGTCTCTTTTTATGACGGTCTTTACCAATAGATGTAAAGCTTGCACGGTACCAAGAGAAAAACAACACAGAACATCTATCTTTAAAACCAGTTTATTGTTTTGTCCATATGGTTGCTATTGGAAAATATCACAATAGTGGTATCAGCTTTTATCCCAAAATCTCAATTCCAGGAAGCAAATTGCTTCCTACACTGCAGTTGGTGAGTTTCCAAATTTTTTTTTTTTTGTTTTAAAATATGAGCTGTGGCATCTTTCTGTATCAACTATAGCCATAAATATATTTCAAAAGCCTGTAATCATTCCAGTCTGAATCTCAGTGGCATCTGCTTTCAAATACTACACACCACAGTGTTTATTCCCACTCAAATTTTCATTGTAAAGTTATATTGCTGCTTTATCTCCCCTACCTGATTCAAAGGCTATGTAGATAAGCTGGTGCCATTAGCCTCTCCAAGGTGTCCCATTAACGACCACCTGGAAAGGCACCACTAGAAAGGAGTGTCATGTTCTGCAGGGGGAAATCTCGATTCTGGCATCTTTATGTGGACAAAAAAAGTCCTTTTATTGCAGAGCAAAGGTATTTAAAGACCTCTTTAAACCTACAAATTAAAGAGCTATAGGAAAGACAAGGAGAACGCAGTTTGTATTTTCTCTGAGGCTTTTTCCTTTGTTTTAGTGAACATGTAAGAGCCCTATGCATCTTCTGCTACTGAAAGTGAAGCTCTAGAATTATTTACAGATCAAAACCTAAAAGACTTGAGACTAGTCAAGTAAATAACTGAAAATGAAAATTATTTTGACTGGTTATAAAACATTGTGCACTAGAAGAAAGTGTAATAAACTGTAATCCTCTGGACTAGTGTAAAGTAATACTTTAAGAAATATAGTTGTTGGCAATGGACACACTGCTCTGAAATTCCCTGCTCCTCGTACAGTGCCACTGAGAATGGAGTTGAAAAAACTGATGAGATAAACTAAAGTTTTGCAAAGAATATTCTAATACCTTGTGATATATTTGAGGTAAAGCCATCCCATCAATACTTTGGATGCACACTATCAAAAGTATTTGACTGGCTCTATGCTGTTTTGAGGAGACGTCGTGGCCGAGGATGTGAACAAACTGTTTTATGTAGTCAGACTTAAAGGAGTAGAATTGTCTTGTCACACAGTAGAGGCATCTCTGAAAAAGAAAGCAAGAAATGGCCTGGACAGTCTTGTTTATGATCTGAGATCTGTAACCAAAATCAAATGTTTGTTGAGATTATCCAAAGCCATCTTAAATCTGTCAGTTCAAAATGTAGGCATCCTCAAGTCTGTGTAGGACCAAAAAGGTGGGCTAACACTGACTTTAGTAGCGAGGGTTCTGTGGAGTGCACTGGGACCTGGAGGACAAAATGAGCTGCTTGTGTAAACTGGGAAGATGAGAGATGCTGACATTCAGCCCTAGGAACACCTGCCTGGGCTCCACGTGGCAGGCTCTCTAAACACTGCTGCCAGCAGCGAGCTATCGATTGTGCCCATTTTTCATTTATGAAATGGGAAAGAAAGAACAGGTTCCACATCATGCTAAGCCTTAAAAAAAAAAAAAAAAAAAAAAAAAAGTATATTCTGCTGTCATCTGTCTTGTGGGCTGCGACTCCAGAAGTAACTAGAAGCTGGTGAAATTTCAAGCAAGTCAATTATTGAGCTCTCAGCTATTGAAAACATTGCTTTGGCAACTCTGAGTAATCTCTGTTTTCCCAAATATTTAACGGGAAGAGATGAGAATGCTCTGAGGCTCACTGCCGATTGCAGCTATTGCGGAGATGAGGGAAGAGGAGGAAACAGCTGTGTCCTCATTTAGACTCGAATCCCACTTTAAAGAAGAAGTGGCTGTTGCAAATAAGAAAACTTTAAAATAACCGAAATGGGCAGCAAAAATATTGCTTGCTCTGTTTTAAGGAGCATCTGGAGCTGTACAAAGGATGAGACAAAATCTCTGACAGTACAAAAATCAGAATTTGCCTTTGGTGCATGAGGAAGCTGTTGGAGGCGGGAGTTGTTGAGCACAGTTTAGCAATGCTCTACTATTGCTACTTTACCAGCAATGCTTTGTCAGGATCTACAGCGGTAATTTTGAGGTGGCAGGGCAGCGTGTTTACCCCATGACTTTCCCAGCCCTGGATGCTCCAACCATTCCCACTTTTGCCCTGTGTACTGGCACATCCTCGTACAGGGGATGTGGGACCTTCTTTCAGACACTCCTCTTCCCCAGCCAGGGGCTGCCTTTGTGCCCGTGCCAACCACCAGATTCCCCTTATCCTGCTTCTGCCTTTTTTGGTAGAAAGCCTGGAGGGCTATGGGCTCCCTTTGCCGGTCCCTGATAGTCACACTCAAGCATAGCCTCCTGCTCTTACCCTGTGTGACCAGCTCTGGTGACTGTATTCAAACAGTTTGTATTCAATGGCACTTTCAGACTTTGCTAGCATCATCATTTAATTTTCTGTGGTAACTCGTCTATGCTGTAATGCAGTGATAAAACTAAAAATGATCTCTTGCTCTTTCTGGAAGGAGTTTAGGGTACTGGGGGTAGCTGTACCAACCAGGCATGCCCTGGACTTGAAGTTCTTTAAGAGAGATGCTTCATGTAATTGGTGTTTGCGTGATTCAGCCAACATTACTGCTGTACAGACAAGAGGAGAGGAGGTGTTATGCCTGAGGTAACTGCCATGTTACAGTAGTGTCACCCTTATATAGACTCCAGCTGATCCCAGCTGAAATAACAATGGATGCAGCAACCAGAATTTTTACTGTAGAGGAGCTATTTCCCCTTGAATCAAGAGCTCGTGCAAACAAGGATGCCTGATCTTGTGGTTTTTTCCTAAGCCTTTTCTCTCTTCACTTACCCACTCTTCTTCTAAGAAGGCGTTTTGCCTTCTTAGTCCCTTCTCCATTCTTGCAGGCCCCTAAATCCTCATATAATCAATCCTTACTTTCTCAACATCCTCTTCTCTCTTCCTATTGTTCTTGTAAGATACCCCTATGCTTTTTAATACATGATCCTAAGAGAGTTTATACATATCAAGTATAACATCCTCTTGGTATTTTCTCTTCTGCCTTCTATGCCTCTGTGGTCTGATTCTTTCTTTGCTGGGTTTTGGGCTTTTGGTATTTGCACAGGCTGTCCAATCTCATTACCTCCTTTTTTACCTGACAGAAAATTACTGGCATATGTGTGAGCAGCATACCTTCCCTCCCTTGCTAAAGCATAAGCTGTCTACCTGCCACCGGGGGGAATTCTTTCTCCTCTACAAAAATGAATTTGCTGCAGTCTCCCCAAGGGAAGCTCTCCTAGCACTTTTCAAGATAAAGCGATCGTTAGGTTTGCCTTTCCATTTTGTAATCTTGGAGACTCTCCATCCTAGGAGTTTTCATATAAAGACACACCTCTCGGAGAGAGTATCTGTACTCCACAAACACTCTTTTTAGGGCACAGGAGCTTTCTGCTGTTTAAGCTCTTTGCTTTGACATGGCAGGCAGTCCTATACGGGCAATCGCCTATCGCTTCTCTGGATGCTACAAGTCTTCACCACTGTCCGCAGAGAGCAACGAGCTGCGCCACATGTATTCTCTTTTTCTGAAGAAGAGGTTCAGCCAGGGAGGTTGAAAAAACTGCAGTGCAGGGAAGCACCTGAGATGCCTGTAGCTTGCTCTGCGTAGGCTTTCAGAGTGGGTCTGTCTGACCTATGCAGGTGCTAAAGGTGCGATGTTGGAACCTACCATGGGTGCTTTGGTCAAACTTCTGCCTCTTTGGTATGTGCATACAGTCTCTGTATCACAAATGTTGCTGTTTCTTCAGTAACACTTCCAGTTCCCTAAGCCCTTTGGGATTAGTCGAGGTGGGAGCCCTGCCACAGCTGGTGAGCATTGATTCAGGCTGGTAGACCGCCCCTATAGTTATAGCTACACAAAACGCAGTCTGGTAAACCACATAAAAAGGTGTAAGTGCTGGTTTTGGTTAGCTACTACTAGGCAAAGGACCGCTTCAACTTTTTCTACCCATCAAAAAGAATTTGGGTATGTTTTTAATTTATAAAGTATTATCATAGCTCAAAACGGGAGTTACGTCTGGGATGTGAAATTCTGCAATTCCCATTAACTGTTGAAGAGTGCATTTCCACAGGTTAGCAGTACTGAAAATTGTTAGCACAGAGCTTTAGTTAACTGAAATAAAACAAAATTGTGGTTCACAGAGCAATAGGATCACAGGATTATTAAAACTGGAAGGGAGCTCAGGAAGTGTCTTGTCCAAACTTCTGCTCCAGGCAGGGTCAGCTATGAGATCAGACCGGGCTGCTCAGAGCTTCATCCAGTCTGGTCTTGAAAATCTCGAAGGATGGAGACTGCGCAGCCTCTCTGAGCAACCTGTTTCACTACTGACTGTCTTTATGGTGAAAAAGTTTCTTCTTCTATCAGCTCTGACCCTCTCTTATTGCAGCTGATGCCCTCTCTCTCATCTTCCTGCAGCTCACCACTGTAAGAGCTAGGCTCCGTCTTCCTCACAGCCTCCTCCTAGGTATCAGAAGGCTGCTACTGGGTGCCCCCAAAGCCCTCTCTTCCCTAGGCTGAAGCAGCCCCGTCCCTCTGCCTCCCCTCACAGGGCAACCGCTCCAGCTCCCTCACCACCTTGGTGGCCCTCTGCTGCACTTGCTCCAGTTTAACAACATCTTTCCTGTATTGGGGGACCCAAAACTGGACCAGTACCCACAGTCTCGTTACAATAGACCAGTCTAAAGTCTATTGTACAGTTTCCTTCCCTATGAAGGCCAAGTCTATAATGCTTTCTTCTTTAGACTAGCCTTGCAATATCCCTTTCCTACAATATTCTCTTGCGTGCACTTGACTGCGCGTGGTGGCAATGCAAGCCTGAGGCTTAGGGCTGCAGATTTTAACACCTTCCCTGTACCCACTGTGCAATGTACTCTGACATCTCTGTGAGATATGAAGTCAGACATCACTCCAACCATGTGGCTATGTTGCTTCTGGGAACCAAAAAGCCCCTTTCATACTAGTTAAATATCCTTGCACTGTGTTTCCACCACTGGCGAGGTGGAAAGGGCAGAAGAAAGAGATGGTGGTTGAGCTCTGGCTGGGGGCTCTGGCTGGAAGCTCTGCTCTCCTCCTGCCCTCTGGCAGAATGCGGGGAGCACAGCACCCAGCCCAAGTGGGTGTCCAGAGCCCACAGCAGAGCTGCAATCCATATTGACCATTTCCCTGTGACCTGGCGTGGCCAGCGCAGGCATTTATTTAGGTAATCAAGAGCTGACTACATGACACGCAGGAACTATGGTATTGGTGGTGAAACCAAACAGCCCCTCACCCCTACACATTCTGTATTAAAAAAGTACTTGTCTTCTATCTCAGAGGAAAAGAAATGGATGTTATTTAAAATGCTTAAATTGTGGTCATTTTACTGAAAAATCGGTGAGTTTATTGCTTCCATATGACTAGGACCACCAGGTGGCAATATAAGAAAATATAAGCGCGCGTCTCCAGCACCTGCCATGTATACACAAAAATTCAATATAAATTACAGATATATTCAAAGACAGGTATTTGGTCTCCTCTGAGTTGTTGAAATGCAGTGTTTCAGTGATAAGCATTTCTCATCATGAAATGCTGATTTTGAAAGCATCCTTTCTTCTGTTTTGGTCCTGCAGTTGGGAAACTCTCTGTACAACTCCAGAAAATAATGAGCACCTCCTAATTACACAGGGTCTTATTGTCTGTTATATACATTCTCCCTCACCCCAACATCTCCATCTGAAGAAGATATAAAAAAAAAAAATTTTCTTACTTTAATTTGTTGAAGTTGTCATATTGTCACCATATTGTCCTATGGTGAAACTCTCCCAAACTCCAGTGACTTATGTTTCAGGAACATCTTAGACCAGAGGAAGCATCCTTGTGCCTATTAGCTATTGATGAATTTCTTTTTCCTTCCATGGGTTTGTCCAATTGCTTTTTGAATCCATGCAAACCTATAATTCGCCCAGTTATTAGTGGGAAAGAATTCCCCAGGCTAACCCTGTGCCAATAAGAAGATGCATCTCATGTTTGTTTGGAACATTTAATGCCTGCTTGTTATTGTACTAGAAAAGAAAAGGATTAGTTGCTTTTCTCTGTCTCCATGTCATTCCTGATTTTATAGACCTCTAGCATATTCCCCACCCATGGATTTATTTTCCAGTCTGAAGAGTCCTGCTGTAGTTAAGTGTCCCTTTTATGGCAGCTGTACTTTTCCTTTCATCAAACTTACTGCCTCTTCCCCAGTACAATATTTCACTACAATTTTTTACAACATAATAATATATATTATTGTATATATATACAATATATACGATAAAGAAGTATTTATTATTCTTTTTGCACCTTTTCATTTATGAATGTTTGTCTGGGAGTGCCTAGTAAACCAAACTGCTTATTTAAAGTACAGGCAAATATTTTTGTTTTGTTTTGAAACAAGTCAAAACTTTCTTATTTGAAGCATTTAAGGCACACAATGTGGATTTAATGCCATCTTTTGGGTATTTGAGACAGAGTGCAGCTTCTCGCCTTTGGACTGTTTCACTCTTTCCTCATTTAAGTCATAAATTGATTATTCTAATATCATTCTGGTCTGCAGTGACAAGTGTCAGGGGCCTCAGAATCACCGCGTGCTGTGGAACGATTAGCACTTGCTGTTAAAGGATAAACCTGATACTAAAATAACAGGGTAGCTGCAACCCAAGACTGAAGGTACTGGCAGCATATGTTTGGGAAGTCTGCGCAGCAGCTGATATTATGCCTCCTGCGTCTTTGCAGCTCTGTCAAAGATTCAGTCAGTCACAGTGGTGAGAATCTCCTTTATTGACTCAGTAAAAATGGAGGAGGCTGGGGAGCGACTTCTGTGGTTCAGTGAGAGCCTTTCCAGCCACATCAGGAGAGGGGTTTTCACACCGTGTGGAAGGCCTCCCAACAGACGTGACAGATGCTGGAAACCTTTTCCAGTTGACCTTGCCAACAAAATTAGCAGAGAGGAAAAAGTCTCCATAGGATTTTATAGATTTAAAGACCAAAAAACCATTGGTTTTTTAAGTCCAGAGGAAAGTGCTGTAGCTGTTCAACTTGTGCTTTTGCATAACAGAGGAGGGAATTATTGTACCCTGCTGAGTTACTTGAGGGTTTTTTTTTCCATGGCAGCACTCTGTTAGCCAGGAAGATCTTTCAAAAAGCAAATGAAGTTTGAAACATCTTGCTCCTCCTCAACTCACTCACTATAATGTGGCTACAAGAGGTTCTCCAAAAGCAAGGAAGGGCTTGCAAGACTGTGCTGTTGGTCTTAAAGACTTGTTCTGTTATGGTGGTGTTGGGGTTGACTGGTCATCATCTATAAGACACCAAAATGTGGTCTACTAACCATTAAGAGAAGTCATGTAAAAAGGCAGTACCTACTTGTCTCCACACATCTTGAGGAAGCAAATGAAAGTTTGGGCTTGATTTGCCTCTAAGAGGAAACAAATGTTAGAAGAACATTGCCCAGAGTTGTCTCTATCCCTCTTCTCCAATGGCTGATTGATCGAGGGTGAGAACTGCTATCCCAGACACGGGTAAAGAGCAGGCCCAAACCAGGCAAAAATTTCAACCCAAGCACAGCTTCAGTGTAGCAGAACCACAATGAATGAAGATGTCGCAGAGTTTTGAGATTTGCCTAAAGGCTCAGTGGTTGCATACACCCCTCCCTGCCTGGGAGCAGACCGTACTCTGCTCTGGCAATGATGATGATGTGTGCGTGGAGCCTGTTCTGCACCTTGCGCTTCTGTGTAGGTGTGGGAGAAAGGTGAACATATGCTTTTGAAGTTCTTGTGTCCCTGTTTTCTTCTAAAGGTGCCATATGTGCTCTCTGAGTCACTGGGACGTAGTTTACCCTGTGATAGGAGTAGCTCTTGACAGGGCTGCTGGTGCAGCAGGCTCAGAGGTTAATATGGAGGTTGATGTGCTTTTGGATCTGAGATTCATATTCTGCACCATCCCCTCAGCTAGCGGTGCTGACAAGCCTAGTCTTCCTACAGCTGGGCTGCAGGGGCTTGGGGTCATTCTTCTTTGGGGTCTTTTTCTTACAGACATCTTCCCACCTTGTCCTGCAGCTGCTCACTCACCATTCTGACTGGTGCAAACCCTTTTTTAGGCATGTACAATATTTTGTCAATGGGGTGGCATCTGAAGCTGGCCAGAGTTATGACTTTGACTGTGATGCTGTTCCTGCATTCGAATCTCAAAGCTGTTTGACATGTCTCATGGCCGTGTGTCTGCAGACGATCAATTCACCTCGGCTCCAGAAAGCACACCATGTCCCAGGCAGACGTTCTCTTTTTTTGTCATCAGCTGTTGGCTAATATAAACAATATTCACTTCCCAAGTGGCACAGATATGCAAATGAACCTTTCATAGGATAATGGCCATATGAAGCTTTGCTAGCAGGCATTCGCAACATGTGGAGGCATGTTGGTGCCAGATGCTTGCAGGGTTTTGGCTGTGCTATTCTGTTTTCCAGTAGGATAGTCAGTACCAGGCTATTTTGGGAGATCCACTGCAGGCCCAGATCAATGATTAGTGCATCTTTAAAAGCATCAGGCAATAGCGCTCTCCAGGTTGCCACAGGATTAGCTAGCCCCTGCACAGTGTCATTCTGTTTCCCAAAGCCCTCGGCTTGTCTGGCCGCTATGAATTCTTTCTCAAACACCAGACCAATGTCATGTTGCAACATCTCTGAAATGTGATAGTCTTTCATGACACAAACAGAATAATGTATCGCTCTTAGTGAAACCTTCTGGGGAATCATGTTGTGATGGGATGAGCAGAGCTGTAACAAAATCATCGGATTCTTTTGTCTTTTCAAACTAGGATAAAAACTTGTGTCACTGTATATAGTCTTTTATAATGAGGTAAAAGCCAGTTATACTGGTACATGTGGAACTGTACCATTTTTGGTTCTTTATTTGTGAGGTTAATAGACTGCCTGATATATTGAGGTCTGTTGCCTTATCAGATACAGGAAAACATCAATCTGCTTTCCCTTTTTCTTGTTTGAGGCTCAAAGCTCACCTAAAGTAGCTGAATTCAATTTATATCTTGGCCAGCAGCAGCTGTACAAATGAGACAGTTCTGGGGCTGGTGACCAAGCCAAACTCATAGCCTTTGCTTACATTCAAGTCACTTCAGAAAGTGACAAGGTCCCAGCCTAACTGTGGAAACCGAGCACTTCCACTTCCATCCCACCCACTAAATGTTGAGGGGCAGGACGAGACAGCTCATTGCTTTGGGAGACCAGAAACTGGAATTGAATCCAAATGCCCACTGCACAGAACTTCCCCTAATTCCCCCCAGTATTGTGTATTGGGAGGGGAAAGCAGTAGCTACTGCAATGCGGCGTGGTCCATACGGACTTCCTTGGAGGGGGGACGCCGCCCAAGATATCTGTGACTTTCGGCAAGTTTGTCATCAGGGGGACAGGTACAGCACTTCTCATGAAGTGTCTTACTATTTGAGAGGCCACAAATAAGTTGTTCTGGGTTTCACCTTGGCATTTTGCTCTGAGCACAATGGAATTAAAAGAGGCAGCGGGGACCGCAGGGGAGCCAAAATGTGTTGTGGGTGGCACAGTGGTTTTGTGTCCAGAGCTATCTGGAGCTTTGGACTGTTCTTCATTCTGCTCACCACAGAGCTAAGGCTTGCAGGCTAAGGCTGACAAAAATTCTTTCTGCGTAGAGGAGAGATCTGTGCTACATCATCCTCTCACTGGGAAGATTCCTGTCCTAACGCCTCTGCCCATGGAGCTGGAGAACCAGTGCTTTGCCTGTTTTTATGTGGGATCGTTAGGGGCAAAGAAGAACCCTGAGTGGTCTCTCCCCTCCCTAACCCACCTGCGTGTCCTGCTGTTGGGCAGCCAGCCTGCTACTGCTTGTCCAGCGGTCGAGTCCTTCATAAGTGCACTGCTAACACCAGCTTTTTTGTGATTACTGTTACCCATTCATGCCTCGCAGTGCTGCTTTTCACTAGATCATGTTTGCTCCGTAGACGTCTATTTTAAATAGACCAGGGCTGACTGAACATTTGAAGGGCCTTTACCTGCATTTCTGACAATGCATGCAATTATTCCAGTGCCAGCATGACTGTTTTGTTTGCCAAACGCTGATCTGATTTATCTCTACATTAGCCTGAAAATCGGTATAGCTAACGACAGTCAGCTCCAACATCGTTTCATGACTGCCTATTATTGTCCTGAACCAGGTTAATTTTCTATTTTCTTTGTTAAAAATGTAGAAGGGGAAGAAGAGGTTGTTTTAGTGATCAGTATTGGACTGCTGAGAATAGCCAGAATTCAACCTGCCATCAGGAAGGCAGAACTACAGCCTTGGTTTTTGGTAGTGACTCACTACATAAATTAAGCAAGATGGTCCCCAAGGCTTAGACTTTTCATGTACTCTGCATCATGTTAGACATATTAAAATATTAACAAACTTTGATCCCAGTGCAGCTGGATGCTTGCTCAGCTCTGTTTCCAAGCTAGAACGCACTCCATCTTTGGATTCTGTAGTAAACTTCAGAAAACTTAGCCTGAAAGCCGGAGCATCACCATTCAGCAGCATCTAAACCCCCTCTTCAATTATTTAAAAACCATTCTGAGAGCCTCTTTGGAGTCGTGTTACAGATATTTGTTGGTACCACATTTTTTCATTAAAAGACACATCTCTGGCCATCACCAGTTTTTGTGAATGAGATCATTACCATTTCTACACAGCAATCCCACCACTTCATCCTCCCTAACACCTTGAAACTATCAATGTCCTTCTTGTGTTCATGTCACGAGGATGAGACCTTAAATACCTTAAAGGCATTACTAGGTAGCTAGCGGTTCTCACACATAAAAACCACTGAGATCAAGTTTCAGGAAATGAAAGAGAAGAGGTGGCTGAAGGAATATACCTTTTTCTTTTCCTGAATATTTCAACAGGAGCATTAGGTACTGGCTACCAAAACTTTCCTCTTTCTCTCACACAATTCTCCCTTGCAGCCCTTCTTCAGGGACCTCGGTGGTGGCTGCAGCAAGGAAGCGCCTCTGCAAGGAAGACAAATTAAATCACTGCCAGCTCTTGCCTCCTGCACCGAGCTGCCGGTTCAGCACTGACAGTGTTTTCTTCACAGGCTCCCGCAGCTTCGTTGCGTAAGGCTGTCATCCCAACCAGATCTGGAGGGCCCAGAGAAAAGTGGTTGCTTGCAATAGCAGCAGACTTAGTGTTGCTATTACCTGACAAGCGGGTAGTGAAAAGCTAGAAAGCAAAGGGAAGGGTACTGGCCTGTGTTCCTTTATTTTTTTTAATCTTTCCCTTCTCATGTCCCTACTCAAGGCTGATTGAGCTGTGCCTAAGGAAGTTCGGGGTATTTCTGAAACTTACTTCATTTTGAAAAGGTCCTCTGAAAATTTTCTGCCGGTTACGGCCGTGTGAAATCACACATCAGAAAGAGCCCCGGTGTTGCAAAACGACATGCTCATCATCTCTACATTTCTCTCTCTGAATGTCTTCCAGCATTTCTCCTTTAAACTTCAGCAATGCTCTCGCCCAGTTTTAATTGTTGCTTCTCTTTGATCTTTGCACAGCAAATAGTTTTCAGACACCAGAGGAAGCTGAAGTATCACCTAAGGGTGATGGAGACGGGGCTGAGGAACAAGCGCATATCTGGGACAGGCATTTAGGAGGAAATAGCTCCCACTGGCATCTGGGTGTCCTCAGGTGACCACTAGCTCTGGACTTGTACTTCCTTCTGAGGGGCAGCTATTTTCACTCACTGGTGTGAATTTCCAGATCATCAGACAGACATTGAGAAGCCCTTCTCACTATGGACTGGCTGTGAATTGAATGAAAATGAAACAATAATCAAGATAGGCAATTCTGAGCCTTTTGTTGTTGTTGGCAGTCAGGTTATTAGCAAGTGGCTTTGGTGACCCTGAGATTGAGAGCCACGGAAGCTGGCGCGATAATTAAGGAGGGAAGGAGATGTAGAGGATAACACATGCAGACCTCCAATAGGCTGAATGGAATACAGATCACAACTTTGCTTTATTTGGCTTTTTTTCCATCAGAAATTTTCAACGTGTCACTAAACTTCTCCTCAGTTTCCCTCAGACAACGTCCCTGTTCCTCCAACAAATTTCAGCTTCAGTAGAGGGACTAGCTGACTGCAATTTCAAAACGCTTTATATATTTTTTTTCTAAGTGATTACAAGATGCTTTATTTAAAAATTATTACTTCCTTACTGTTGGTCTTACAAACAGACTTGATTGTGTTCACAAAGGACACCTCCTACCTGCAGAGGGATGAACAAGCAAGTTAAAACTGTCTGAACAAACCAAGTAACATTAATTAAGATATAAAACAGACCTTAGAAATTCAGCCGAGGAAAAAGAATAAAATTACTTTCTTGCTGGTTAAGCAGCTAGTCTCCATTCAATTCCCAGCCACGTGAAAAAGTGTATTTTCCAGCCTGGCTTGGTTTTATTAGTAGCTAAAATCTAAGACTGATCACAAAAAGATACACAACAACGTCACGTTGCTGTCAGAGGGCGAGTAGTGCTAACGGCAGCAGAGTAATGAAAACAAAGGGGCTGCAGTTCACTTGGCCGAGGCTGGCAGCACGGCTTGCTACGTATACACAGTAATTTGCTGACAAGGGCTCGTGACGTGTGGGATAACCCCAGAAAGGGCCAGGTGTACGTGCCCAATGGACAAGCAGTATGTGGAGCACATCAGACGTTTAAATGCAGCAGCAGGCTGATTAGGAAAGGGATATAGCTGCAATGCAGAGCATGCATAAGGGCAGCTGCGGCTCAGGTGCTCAGGAGTCTGGCTGCGAGGATGCCGACCACCACTTGTCCGTGTTTGGCCAGCAATATACCTGCCCACCTGCCGCCTACCTAGGTGAAGAAAACCTGAGGATGATTTGGGTACCGAGCTGAAATCAGCAGGTCTGAGGATCCCTGGCTATGGGGAGAGACAGATCGCAAAGCGAAGAGAACAGATGTAGCTGCAACAGAACCTAACGCGTGGCTCAAACACCTTCCCCAGGCTCAGCTTTTCGCAGTACTTTCCCCACAGGGCCTCTTTCTCTGGTGAAGTCGAGTTGCCTCTGCTCCCCGGGAGATGGCAAGCGTCTGTGGGTTAATGAGCTGCACCTGCTGCTGAAATTAAGCTGTAATTATCCTGCATTTCTATGCAGAGTTGGGTTACCTGGCTGTAGGGTGGCTGTGGAGGTGTTGCTGCTGTGAGCTTTGAAGGAGGAAAAGTCTTGTTTATCCACTGGGTAAAGCTACCAGAGGGCAGGTGAAAATTTATGTGTTTATTAGGAGTACAGAACACGCATAGGGTGTTCTTGCTGAATAGTTTTTTGTGCCTAAGTGTTGACTGAAGAGTCACTTGTGCATCTAAGAAATGCAATTGAAACTGTGAAATGGGATTTTGAAAAGAACTGAATTTGGAAGGCAATGAATTTGGACAGTTCAGTGATTTTGAGAATGGCAGGAGTGGACACAAGGAATATATTTTGGCACTGCTATCTTATTTGTTCTGGAATTAGGATAGTTGTTTAAAGTCCCTTCCTAATATAGGGGGTCAGACAGCAAAGATAACAGAACTTGGTATGGGAGTGCATTAGTGAATAATTTGAAAACCGATATAGTGTACCTTTCTAAAACATTTTTTATGCAAACAGTGGCCCAAACTGCTTAAAAAAAAAATCAATATAACTGCAAAATTAAGTGACAAAGAAAGTTTACTGCTAGGAGAGTGTCCTATTTTTGGCTTGAAAGTTGATGCACCCTAATTGCTGCTGCTGTGTAAGTGTTTAAGTTGTCCTTCAGAAACAGCAGATGAATGAGTGTTTCTGGAAACACTGTTAACTAACTGTTTCGTAACCTCGGTAGTCAGCTTCTTTCCTCAATTAATGCTCTTGTAGGAAAGTACAAAAACGTTTCCATTTGGAGGATGAAACAAGTACATGGATTTTTTTTGACTTAAACAGATGTATTTGGTGTGCGCTTGCAAGTTCCTAGCAGCCGATGGTAGATGTGAAGCTGAAGTCCTGTGCATGAAGGGCGAAAAGTGTCGGCTGCATTTCCACAGTGCTCTGGAGAGGTTGTCTTTGCTTCTTCCCTTGTGTTTAGAGAGGGGAGAAACTGTCCTGGATCCCGGCCTGGGAGGGAGGGGTGAGGAAAGGGAAAGAAACCTGCCTGTTGTAGGGACGGAGAGAGGAGTCGCAGGAGCAGCTCAGCATGGGTGCTTCTGAGAGAAGGGTGAAGGTGGGGTGGAGGCAGAGGGTAATGGCTGGTGGGGAACTGGCTGTGACCTTCTCTAAAACCCTCCAGTCGTGGTGGGACTGGAGCTGATAGAAATCAGCTCAAGGTGAGGCTTTAAAATCTGACCGCAGCAGGTTGGCACGAAGCTGAGCAGGGGCTCCCCGTCCAGCAGGTGAGGAGGGCAGCAGCAGTGTCTAGGACTGGTAAATGCAGCCTTTACTTTTCGAAACAAGGCTTCCCTGACAAAATTTTGTTCTACATAATGTGAATCCTTTCCCTGAGGGCGGGCACTGATGGTTATTGTGGATGTACTGAGTTTAACCATCAGCTGATCTTGGGGACACCAGTAGAATCTCTACGCTTCACTGCCCATACTGTTGCCCAAGCACACGGTTAAGCAGAATTATGGATGCTATGTGGAGCTGCTGTGATATTAGCAATTCCCCCCCTCCTCAGCAGCGCTTCTTGGCAATGAAATTGTCTTGCTCTCCGACAACAAAATCGATCAGCAGGTTCCTCTGGGGTCTCATCACCACCTTGCTGCTTACATAACATTATCCAATTTTTAATATTCTTACTTCTTTATTCTGTTTTGCTGCATTATGTAACAATTCTGGTTAGTATTAAAAATTAAGAAGTAAGTAAGGAAGATGCTTTTACGGACCACCTAGACAGCTACAGAATCACCTGTGAGCCCACTTCCCCTCTGATCAGCTATGCCACAGTAAAAGTCCTCGATAATCAGTGTGAAATTGCATCAGAATTATCATCCAGGCGGCAAACCTATGTCCATTTAGGCTGAAACAAGTGTTTTCCTGAAAGACTGTAGAAACACAGATTAGAGCCCTGTATCTGAATCACTCTACACAAAATTAATTGTTTTGTTTTTCTTTAAAAAATATATAAACAGCTGAAGTACACTGTGAATCTTGCTTCTGTGATCTGTTGTCAGGGATCAGAGCTGGCAATGGCTGTACCTTTGCTACGAGTGAATGAGAAACATAGCGGTTAAATTTTATGTGGGTCACTTGTAACGTTTCATTTTCACAGCCAGTTTGGTTGGCAGAATATTTGATTATATATTTTTTGCATAATGAAGCAATGGAAATCCACAGCAGTCCTCCTTGATAAAAGGCAGTGGGATGATACATATTTAAAGAGCCTGCACGGGCTTTCCTGTAAGCTTGAGGGTCGGCAAGGGAGGTTTTTTCTCCTGTCAAAGCCACCAGAGTGGAGCTGGGCCTTTTCAAAACGGTAACAGCCCTCTAAGGAAGGAGAGAGATGTAAGCTACAGTGACGTGAGGAAGGCAGAAAAAAACCCACCCCACCCTAAAATGCAAGTGTGTAAAGGTATGTGAGGGCCGGTCCTCTGAAACAGAGACCAGGCAGGATTCAGCCTCCTTTGCTGGTGGAATAAGTATGGATTCACATCTCATTTGTGCCATCCCCCGGGGCAGGAATCAGAGCTACACAAAGGCATCTTCTGATAGAATCTGATAGAATCACAAGTATTTTACATAACAGCTAAGTTTTACTCTTTGGTAGACCTGCAGTACAGAGGACTTGACTGCACTGTACCACCAGCCCGCGGCCCCGTTGGTCCGGGCTGCGCAGCACCGGGGAGATGCAGCACCCGATGCCGGCGTGCCTCGGCGGCCGCGGTCAACTGCCAGCAGCGGCCGAAAGTGTCTCGCTTGGCTCTCTGAGTCTTCAGGGTGGGGGAAGCAGAAAGCAAGCAGGTTACATAAATTCACAACCAAATGAAAATTTGCAGCACTTCTATTTCTTCCTTCTGAGCGTGGGCATAAAAAAAATACATTTTCAGTAGGCAGGGAGTGGGTGCGTGAGAGAGCGGAGTGTTTGCTCCCCATTCCCACCATCTGGAAAAGGGTGGACGTTTCAGGGGAAAGGATCCTGACAGCAGAGTTCATCTTTGATTAGCACATCATAGAGAAGTCACCCATTCAGTCGCCCAGTCTTAAGTGACTGAAGAAGACGTTATGGAAGGAATAGGCAAAATGAGTATTACCAGATCACCAGGACTGGAAGATACTCACCCGAGTCTCCTAAAGGAGAATGTAAGGATGCAAGAGCTGATCTGCACGCAGTAGTGTGCAACCTCTTGTCTAAAACCAGTTTGCTGTTATAAGGCTGGTACAAGCATGATGCCAGTTTTTTAAAAAGGTTTCCAGGGGAGAGACGGGAAACTGCAGGCTGGTAAATTTGACACCTGTGCTGGGAGAACTAATAGGAACTATAAAAGTAAGAGAATTAGTGGACAGGCAGTAAAAATGACAAACAGGAATGTTAGTGTGACTTTGTGCTGAAGTCCTGTCTCGTAAATGGTCCCTGAAGGTGGGTAAGGCTGGGCTGCTCAGTATAATCCTCTTGGATTTCCTGAAGGCTTGTGAGGACCTGGGTTGCCTGGGGGTAAGGACAACTTCACCTCTGGTTGCCCTGAACAGTTGGTAAGAGATGGTGGGGCTGGTGTGAGGGTGCAGCAGCAGTAAAGGAGAAGAGACCATGCAGGGGTGCGAGTGGTAGGGTGCGGGGAGGAAGGAGTAGCAGAGTGGGGACAGGCACTGAGAGGGAATAATCCAGGCAAAAGGACAAGGAAAGAAACCCCGGAAAGGAAAAATAGATGTGGGGAGGTAGCTGTGTACTGCCTTTTTTGTTTCTAATTAAGAGAAGCTGAAAATGCAGGGGGTAGCAGGAGTGGCACTGACAGAGGCAGCCAGCAGAGTCTGCGGGGGGCTGTGTGCAGGTGTCATGCTGCAGGACACAGTCCCCTGCAGTGACTCAACTGAGTACCCTTGGCACAGCAGAGGCCATGACTCAACGTGACCTCCAGAGGGAGGATGCTGTTCCCAGTGGAAGGATGAGAGGCAATGGGCACAAACTGAAATATGGGAAATTCTGTTTATACATCAGAAGAATCTTCTTTATAGTGAGGGTGGCCAAACACAGACACGGGAGGACCCAGGGAGGTTGTGGAGTCTCCTTCCTTGAAGATATTCAAAACCGATCTGGACATGGACCTAGGCAACTGGCTGTAGGTGGCCCTGCTTGAGCAGGGGGGTTGGACTAGATGACCTCCAGAGGTCCCTTCCCACCTCAACTGTTGTGTGAAGAGAAGGATGTGGCTACTGTCTGCTTGTGGAGGAGCAATGGGAAGAGGATAGCAATGGCAAGGGTAGGATCCTGCTTTTTCTCCATCTAAGTCCTTTTTTAAGGTGCAGGACAGAGAAACCAGGGACAGCCAGTCCACTCTCTGCTGGCATGAGCAAGTTTCACTGTGGTAAGGCCCATGGAGTCCTTTCCTTTACCATCTCTGTGGCTTAATGATGGTGAAGGAAGGGACAGGAGGTGGCAATGGCCGTGATGGTGACGATGAAGGACAATGGGAAGTTGGCGGTCGCTGCAATGGAGATGGGGTTACCTCAGTCCCAGTGCTGAGGGGACTGGTGGGGAAGGAGGTGCAGAAGCCTTGCTGCTGCCACAGCAGCTCCCACCCACAGAAACAGAGTGGGGTGCTGGCCCTGCCCCACTGAGAGGCCAGGTCCTGGGGGAGGCAGGTGGCAGACTGGCACCTGAGGCCATTCATAAGTTGTTATTTCTGAGACAGAGATCTCAAAATCCTCATGTTCTTGTGAGCATTTTCATTTATTCAGATACCCAGCAGGCACCTGTCCCCTTGCAGTTTGGGCTTGGATGGGGAACTGGTGTCTAACACAACAACCAGTCACAGGGGTAACGAAAGGACTAAAAATAAATCCTTCTCTTAGACAAAGAGAGATGAGGGAAGAGGTGGAGAGAGCCTGCAGAGGTCCTGGATGGGGAAGGTGAAAACCGTGCCTGGCTAGTCTGTACAGCTTCACCGGGTATCAGCAGGGGCAGGGTGTGGGTCAGAAACTTAATAGGGCTGACCTTAGCAGTTTTCCTTTACACATGGGTAGAAGAATGTATCTGGGTTATTAAGTGGTAAGTGGCCTCCTGTTTCCATGTGTGAAACGTTCATGAGAGAAACCACTTTGGTGGGGCCTCTTTTTGGTGAGGAAGGGAAACTGAACCTGGGTAGGTTGTCCTCCCACAGCTGGGAGGGCTGCATGGGCATGGAGGGAAAGCTAAACATGTGAGCAGTAACCTGGCCCTTTTCACTCCTTGCAGAGTCCAAACCGTTTCTGGATATCACCTCTCCCCTCTGTCCTGGGGCTTTGCCTAGGAGGCTTGGGGCTGTTTGGGACAGAGACTGCAGAGGTCTGTGTCTCCTGTTCAAGTCACTTCTTGGGCTAGGTTGTACCCAGTGTGCCTGGAGGTGGGCTAGGGCCCAGTGCTCTTTTAGTCAGTGACAGCAACTTGCTTGCCTGGGAGAAGAAGCTGCAGGAAAAGAAGTCTCTAAGAGGGATCTTTTCTTGTTTAAAAGGAAGAGAGTTTGCACTCAGAGTCTCTGTCGCTTTCACAAGGAACATAGTACAACCCATCTAAGGAACCACCTGGGACTGCTGTCAGTGGTGGCCCGGCAAGACAGAGCAGCAGGAGTGCAAGATTTGTTGCACATGTGCTTCATAATAATAGCAGCAGGTGTGGACAAAGTAATCCAAGCTAGCAATGGACAGGTGGGCCAGATCATCAAGATTAGCAGCCTGGAGCACCAACTCTGATAAAGCTTCCTTACCTAGCTGGGAAAGGTAACATTTCCTTTGTGCAACAGGTCAATTTGTCCCTTATACGGATTTCTTTGTACTTAGGCATTAACGTGAGAGTGTGATACAACCAGGAGGAGGACGTGGTCAAGGCTTTTACTGCTGTCCTCTAAGATGAGAGTGCTCTGGGTTTTGGGATTGATTCAGGTTTTCTGTACTGACGTGTTGTCTCCCCTGTTCTCCCTTTCTGATTGTTTAAAGCTTGTTGATATAACACCACTTCTGCATTCAGCTGGTTCTCGAGCCCCCAGGAAGTACAATTTAGCTTCCAGATTTCTAGGTGGAAGCTTTTAGTGAAGACCTCTCAGAATTGAACCAGCCCTATTTCTGCCAATCAGTACCCAATACAAGAGTTTTAGACTTCCCGAAAGTCACTAGTTACCTTGTTTTTCCAAATGTGCTGTTTTTCCTTGTGTGAATGAGCCCACCAGTTAAATTGTGATTAACCCCATGTTCTGCACTACATATTGACCTTGAGTTCATTTCTTGTTGTTGCAAATTGAAGTACTCCAGAAAGCGGTTAAAGTTCTCAAATATCTTAAAGGCCAACTTTCTCTTGAGTCATTTGGTGATAACTATAATTGCCTGAAGCATTAGAGCTAACATCTCGCAGCTTAGCTGAAGGAAGCAGAGACACATGCTATTTTCAACAGAAGAGACCTTGACCTTGGAAACAGCTTCTACACTCGTCCTCCAGGGACTGTACTTGTACATCTGAAGGTTTTGCTGCAAAATTTCCTGGGTGAGAAGAGTGGGATAGATCAGGAGAGGATGATGGGTGAGACTTAGTGGTGTTCATGAGTGGTTGATGATGGTTGACATTAGCATATGCATGGTTATTTTCTTCTTTTGATATATTTTACCTGGGAGCCCAGAGGTTTGGATGACTTTTTAAATACCTATTTTATGTGTAGTTTAAAAGCAGACAACCTTGTCAGCAAGCCATTTAGCTAGAAACTTTCTTTAACTCCCTAGTTAAAGATACCATGTGGTGTCTTGTTAGAAAGCCTAAGCAGAGTTGATAGAGCTAGGTAGGACTGCCAACATCTTTGTATAAAGAGAACTTATTTTCCTAAATTAGAAAGCTATCTAGAGACAGCGCATCCTCCCTTTCTTGAGAGGGAGACCTCCTGCCTTAAGTTTTCAGAAATGATTGGTGATTTTTAGATACCTCTGTTTTGCATGTCTGACTACAGACTACTCTAAGGGTCAAGTGGTTTTGAAAACTGAAATGCCTTAAACACATTTTGGGCGGTCAGCCCCTTCAACTGGTTTTATCATAGCTGTTAACTTCTGTCTTGTACTGAATAAGTCACTTTCTCTAGGTATGTGCTCTGTTCTTTGTTGCTAGTTCTGTCTATGGTTTTTCTGGGGAATAGTCCACTTACCACAGGTTTTGGAAGTACCCAAAATAAAGAATACCCCTGAGAATTTGCAAAAGCTAGCCTGCTGCCTCCAGAAAACTACCTTTCTAAAGGCTCAAGCAATCTGCTGTACAGTCACTGGTGAAATAACGGCACAGACACAATCAAATAAAACAGTGTTAGCAACTCTAAGGCCTGGTTGCCTGTCCTCCTGCTAACGCAGCCTCTTGCTTTGAGGATGCCTAGCCCTGCCAAAGCAGCCTCCTGCACGTATGCTCCGGCAGCATCGCAATTATGCGGAGACAGTGTTGGCTGTGAAGACATCACCTGAGCATCTCCTGCTAGCTAACACTTCTTGGTTTGAAGGTGGGTTAGGTTGTGGGGGAAGTCTTTTGGAAAGCAAAGGGTACAAGGCACTAATTGACCTCTAAGTCCCTCTCCCACTCAGTGTTTTTCTTTCATTAGTTTCTCTGGCTGTTTCTCACTATCCCCAACAAACTAGCTGAAATCATTGCGTTCTTCTCCAGCAGCTGTTGAAGGAATTACACGTACATGCTGTTATATCCGTTGTGGTAAGAGTTCTTTTAAAATACAACAGGAGAAGACATCTGGGCTCACATACACCACAATAAACATGAATGGATGTCTAAGGAAAAACTACTTCAGTAATTCATTCAGCTTTCACTCTGCAGCCAGCCTGCTTGGTGGGGTCTGCCATCACGTAGAGCCCTCCCATCTGGCTCATCCTTTTGGTGTAGACTTCTGCTCTGTTCTCTGGATTTGGCCGCTCTAAGTATCTGTAGTGACAGAACCTAAAACTGGTATTTTCATGTAATTTAGAAACCTTCCAGCTGTCTGACAGACTGTTACAGAGGTGAGGATATGTTATAGACCTATAAATATACAGTACTCTTGTAATAACAACAGAAAACCGATGTCAATTTTCTTCTCCCATTTGGCCAGTCTCCAAGCATCTGCTGTCGAAGAATATCAACTTTTTGTAGAGAATTGGTATACTGAAGCAGAATAGGTCTGATTTTCTCATTCCTTTAGTGACTGGGAAAAAAAAAAACAATAGAAAAATGCCTACCAGAGAACAGAAGATAATGAGAACTATGGGGTCAGATTTATGTTCCTCATAACATGCTTCTGGTAATAATACAGACATCACATTAGATTTTATTAAAAAATAACAAAAAAAAAATCCCTATTCATTTTTTCCTCCTTTAAAGTAAGTGAAAATTGGGACAGGCAGGGAACAGACCATCCATCTTGCATTTTGGGACATGTTTGTTTGCTGAGTTATCCACACTCGCTAGAGAAACTCGTTGTACCAGGTGTTGGGGCTGGAGAGGTCTTGAGCTTCAAGTAAGGACAGATTTAAAATTCTTTGGGCAGATCTAGCCATAGTAATCATCTGATCACCTGGTCTCTGGTCCTGAGGCAAGTTACCTTTGCTTACTGCTGTCTCCCCAGATTTTCCTGATGCTGGGAAGCAGGAAGGGATCCATGCCTCACAACTGAACTAGGAGGTCTGCTCTCCAGCCATCAGCATGGCAGGCAGAGGCAGCAAAGAGGTGAGCAGCTCCTGGTGGCACATTGCTCTCTAGGTGTTATAGCAATCTCTTGAGTTCATTGAAGTGATTTGCCAGAAGGCTTCAGTAGCAGAGGGAAAACAAATCAAGCTGGAAGCCTGCTAGTGGGGCAGAGGAGGAAAAGGGGCAGAAGAACATAAATTATGTGAATTCTCCATGTGGCAGCAGCTAAGAAGTTAAGGACAAAGAGTGCTGAAAATCGCTTAAGTCGTGCCTTTTGGGGACTGCAGCTGAGGCCAGTGATCTAGGTGAACACCAGGCTTCAGGAAGCAGATCGTAACAACAGCCGTCACTGCTTCTACCAGGGCAGGCAGGCGGCAGAGTGACCTGCCTGCTGGATTAGCAGTCGCTTCTGCCTGGGGACTCTGACCTCGTGGCAGCAACAAGGTGTCCTGTTAACCCTTCCTTGAGGAAATGGTGTGGGAGGCTGTTTGCACCCTTCGTCTGCAAGCTGGGGAGGAAATTGTTTGGAGCTGCCAAATCTGGCAGCCAGACGGAGGCGAGGCTGCTGCAGCTTCGTGTGCCCTGCTCCAGCCAGCAGCAAGGCTGAGCAGGTATGCCCTGGCACATGGGACACACATACACATGGCTGGCTGCATGGATCAACACAGAAAACACAGCGCTCACAAAAACACAGACAGCACCAGTGACCTCATCCTGTTTCCCTTCCTGGCTGGTCAGAATGGAAGTGCTTTGGTGGAAAATATATATACATACACAGTATGACCTGTCCAGTAGCTGGGCTTAGACAGCCAGTCTGTCCAGCAGCTGTCCCTGGACACCCAGGACACCTGGACATGCGAGTCCCTGAGACCCACAGCCCTGCTCCAGTTGCTGGTGCTCAGGCACGCAGATGCACACTGGGTCTCTCCAGTCACTGGCCTTAGACCTTCAGCCTACTCTGTAGCTGGCCCTTGGATCCTCTGGTCTCCAATTACCTCAGGCACAGGCACACACATGAAAAGGGATCTCTTAGTCGCCCCTTAGATCCCATGGTCTCTCCTGTAGCTGGTTTTGGGTTCCTGGACCCTCCAGCAGCCAGCTCTCAGACTCTCTGGTCTCTCTGCTATCTAGCCCAGACTTCTGGCTGCTGCAATACCTGGCTGCCAGGACTCTTACCACCCCCAACAGCTAGTCTAGCTTGATGTTTGCTAGTGATTACACAGCGATGTACACAGCAATATACACACCCACGCAGGCGTGCCAGTTTCTGCAGTTGCTGGCGTCATGGACACAGGGGTTCTGTGGCTCATGGTGCCCCAATCCAGTTGCTGGCACTTAGTCCTCCTTACACACACATGTACACAGAATAAAGAGCCCTCAGCCAGAAAAGTAGTTAGAAATGGAGTTTAATGAGAAGACAGGCCTGCAGTGATTAGGCACAGGTCATGGCCAGAGAAGTATGCTGACCAATAACCTGTTTGCACACAATCAGTTGCTTTTATCCCCTTTCCTGTCTTTTTTTTCCCATGCTTATTCCTCCCAAACCACCTTGATCCCTCACTGTCCCTGCCTCTGGTCCTTCCTCTAAACCTCCTGTAGTAAGTCTTGCACAGTCCCCAAATGCTCTTCCCTTGCATCCCAGAAGGAATCCCACACCCCTTAAGGCAGTAACCCCCCTCCCCCCACCCCCCCAGTCTGTAGGGTGATCTGGAGAGCCTCTCCCACCAAAACTCTTCTCTATAGGTTTCCCTCCAGGATGGTGGGCTGAGCATCCTCCTGTGATGGGCCTGGGAGTAGGCAGGTCAGGGTGTTCCTCTCTGGTTAGGATATCGGGGTTTGGCTGCCTGTTATCATTCATCTGTGCTCCTTTCTGTCGGTGGAGATGGACCTTTGCTGATCTGACTGCTCTCCTTTGATGCCCGGGCAGTAGCGATGCCAGGGCACTCCGTTTCCCTCACTGGGTTGTTGGGGATTCCCTGCCTGTCATTGTGGAGCTGATTCTTTAACTGCATAATCTAACAGAAATGACACAAATCCAGGCTCGCTTCTGGTAAATCAGTTGCAAAGCTGAGTTTTGATAGCAAAAAAAATTAAATCTAGATAAGAGAACTTGAAAAACTCTGCTTTTGTAGGAAGGCTGCACATCCACATTTGTCCTTGCAGTTAAGGGGAGGTGAAGCTAATTAAAATTGCTCAGGGTTATTGCCAGCAAAATTACATGGAAGCACTGTATTCATTATTTAGTAAGCTTTGTACTCTAAACTTCACCACATAACCTCACCGTTATAAATCGTAGTACATTCAAAGAGCAGCTAAAAGGGCTTGGGTTTTGCCATATGCTCATTTCTCACTCGTTTAATTCTTGACTCACGAAGCTATTTTTGTTTCACACTCCTAAATTAAAAATGAATTGGCCCAAGGATGTCAATTTGAAGTTAATGATTAAAAAAACAACAACGACAGAGTAAGGAAAATGTATAAAGGCAGGACAATGAAAGCTGTTGACGAAGTTAGCTATAAATCTTGGCATGCTGCGTAGTAACAATACAGGAAATCGTAACTACTTGCTGCCATCGTTCATCCCACATTTCTGCCTTACCAGAATAGCAACAATTTATAAAAAATGTATGAGCCCAGAACATCCTGTCGAAAAATTCCTTACATGATAAATCAAAATAATATTTATGTAATATTTCTTATCAGCTCATGAATATGGGTTATATTAACTCTGCATGTAGGACATCAATGTTCCGAATTTGGCAGGAGGGAGGTTTAATTCTGCAGCATAAAATCAATGTGCTTGTATGTACACAACTTGTCAATACGTCCAGACAACAGTTTCTGATGTAAAGCTTTGGTTGGAAAAAATGTGGAAACTTATTCTATATTTCCTTATCATTTTCTGGAAGACTAACTGATTTTCTAAACCTGCTTTTAATATATGCATCCATACATATGTTTTCCCCCTTCTCCAGACTCTGTTTTGTTTTGCAGTAAACCCTCACCCTGCTTTATGGTTTTCCATCTGGGAAACCATATGAAATAACCGTGGTTCAATATTGAATCATCTTCTCCCTCTGCAAGTAATGTTTTCTGCCTGGTGTCTGGTTTGACCAGCATAACAACTGGGGGAGGAGGGGTAAGGAACTGATGGAAAAATCACTGTTACCTTCTTTTTTTGTAGGCTCTTTTTTGTTTTGTTTTCACTGTTTTTGAGATGTTGCTCAGGTTGATCTAAAAACTGAGTGTAAAAATGTTTTCTCCCAAGGAGAAAGAAGGGGGAAAGCATTCTTCTCCCTTCTTCTTGTATTCCCTAGTTCTCTTTTTTTTTTCCCTTTGGTTTCTGGATACTTGCCCATGTTTAGTGTGTTGATTAAAAAATGATCATAATAAGGCAACAGTCTGTGCTCTCCCTTATAGACAAGATGAACTTGTTTCAGTCGAATAAACCTAAGATGAATTTACAGTGGCATAAATGTTAGAAATAATGGTGAGTGCTGAGGCAGAAGCAGGAAACTTCTTGTTGTTATCAGCCTTTTTTATGACGGTTTCAGGGAGCATTGAATCATTCAGTGTACGTAACTGAGGATATAGACTTGTTTGTACAGAAAATACCTTACGTCTCACATGAGCTGGTGAAGTCCATGCTCTCTCACTCTCTGGTGCTGATGCTGGGGGATGGGAGAGAAGAGCAGACACATGTTTTTTCAGGCAATTGAATGACTTGAAATGAAAGAAATTTCACTTTTTGTTGTTGCATTAGACCCCATGAAATTTTTGTGGGCTTCTTGTGCTTATCTTTCCCGTGCCCTTCTGGGCCCTAAGGTCAACAGTGCCAGATTTCCTTTAGAAGAAAGGGTTCGTGGTGAGCTGTTGGTGACCCAAATTCTTCACCAGGAGGAGTTCAGTGATGGGAGTGGGCTCCCTTCCTCCAGCCCTGGGGGGTTATCTTTGTATCTTCCTAAACAGTTCTGTTTGCACACTCTTTCTTGTTGGCAAGCTAGCTAGTTACACGATGATCACTATGTTTTCTTAGACCTTTACTGTATACAGTTAAACCTTACCGTTGTAGAGTCAGCTTTAAGCTAAAGAAAAGAACAAGTTAAGCAGTTGTTCCTAACCCTTTAGTGATTCTGCAGTCATAGCCAAACTGAGCTCAGAGCTGCCCAAAACACAACCCAGTAAGTCCTGATAGCAGAGTCATCACTCAGTAAATGCAGATAACGTAGCCTGCCACTAGCAATAGCAACACCATATCTACCAGTTTACATCTTCGACGCAGGTTTTGTCCTTGGGATTCATGCCATTTCACCCACCAAAGAAGGGCTCAATCAGTAGTCTAACAGACTATTAGGCGGCCAGATGTGCTTGACAGTTGTGAGGAGCAGTTTTGGCCACCAAAGAAACCCAAAGAGATGAAAGTGAATAGTCAGAGAAATGCAGAGGAGACTTCTTAGGGTTTGAAGCCAGAAACTCTCACAAACAGGACTGAAGAAAAAGCAGGAGGATGCTAGGTAGGGCAAGAAGGAATATTGTAATTTATGGGTAGCCAAATGACTGCCTGACAAGTGCAAAAGCAAGTTAGCAGATTGTGGGATGTTTTTATGCAGAAAGGTCTGTCTTCAGGGAAGTGCAGCTCTGCCCACAGCGATTGCATCAGGAGCAGTGCCAGAGTGAAGGTATATGTGACGGAGGACTGTCATCAGCAAATGGGCATCCATTGTATGCTAAGCCAGTGATCTGTGTATTAAATAGAAAGTAAACAACAGTGCACAAACCAGTGTGTTGCTTGATGTACCACAAACGACCAAATAAATCTTTGCCAATTAGGTAAATACATCCCTGAAAAGCATATGATAGGCTACTCTACCCTTCTCGTGGGATAATGCTATCTTACTGTGACATATAAGCTACTGATAGGAAATTTCTTTGTCACAGATGCAGGAACAGACACCTATCTTAGACCACTATAGTTTACACAGTGCAGCTTACAACATTGCAAGTAAGTGGAGGAATATGCAGATGTATCCCAAAGAGTGGGGGAAGTTCCATAACGAATAAAATCCCCCCAGCCAAGGCTGTTTGGCCATTCAGCATGGGGAGTCTGAGAGCAAAACCATCTTCAACATCTCATCGTGCCAGCTATGTCAGGAAAGAAGAGAGCAGTCTCATGTGGGGTAGCAGAGGAATCTCATGATGGAAGTCAAGTGAGGCGGTGGAGTCTGAGGAAAGTACTTTTTAAATAATAAGCTGGTGACTGGGGTGAACAAAACTAAAATATGACCTAAAGCTTTGGAACGAGGATCGCTGATGACTGCTTCGTGTGATGAACTTCCTACCCCAGGGAGATGGTGATGCTTTCCAAAGGTCCAGATCAAGACTGGAATGGACTTTTGGAGGAATCTCCCTTTGTTATGGTGTTAAACACATTTTTGAACTTCTACAATAAACATGAAGTTTGTAGTGTAAGTAAAAAAAAAAGCAGTTCCTTTCTTCACTCCACCTTAGTTTTTCTTATATAAGTATGAACAGTATACTGTAAACACTGTTCCCCTATAGGAATGGAAAAGGGGAAAAATAAGATGAAGATTCCTTATTTGCATCACTAGTGTAGTGCTAGTAATGTAATGTAATCATAATGAAGGTAATATAACATCTATTTAGAACAGAGTAAAAGAACTGAATATCACTAAAAGGAAAGCATTATTCCAAAAGAGAAATTTATGAGAAACATCTTTTCACCATTTTGAATATACCCCATTAAATTAATTTGAGCAAGGTTGTTTAAATTATGATATGTTCATGAATGTTTTTACGCATACCAAGCTGAACTACGTCCTGAAAGAAAGAAAAGTGCCTTCCTCGACTCTTTCTGTATATGCAGCCAGAGCAGCAGGGTATTCATCAAAGCCATAAGCAAAGTGCATAACCAGAGATTTAATTCTTGAAATTGCATTTGGCTACAAAACTTTCAAAACCACGTGGAGAAGGCCTTTATGTAGAGTGTCTTACTGTAGCTTTAGAGTATGATGAACTAAATTAATTCAAGGAATTTATTACTGCTTGCAGTTTGCTTGTGACGAGGGCTGGGACTGCGTTTTCTTTTTGGAGCTTGGATTTTAATCTATGTTAATATTCACATCAACAGTGTAAGTTAATGAGGCCCAAGCTCATTTTATTATCTTTTATCTGACTGAAGTGCTAAGCTTCTTCCCGCACAGCTCGGGATATGCACTCTGCATGCTGGATGAGGAAAAGCAGTTTATACTCAAGCATTTGTACTGCACAGACGTGAGTGCTCTGTGGTTGGTGTTCTCCATATGGGAAAGTTCATTTTGTTTCTGTCTTGCCTGAAAACAAACAAACAATAAAACAGCAACATGACCATGGAAGAAAAAAAGGCAGAAAATAAAGGGTATGAAAAAATAACGCAAGCGTGCCTCTGAGGTCTGAAAGAGAGTTGGGTACGCACTTTTTCTTTGTAGAAGACAATGAGTGGTTGATGATTGCTGACGTACACTGGGGAAAAATAGAGAGCTTGTTTAAAAGGAGGCCGTATTAAAATAGGCACGTTTTAGTTCTTGAAACTATTTTTGTCACATTTGGGACTCCTGAAGTGAGTGTTTGCTCTTAACGATTTCTCAAGTAAGGACTGACAGCCTTTTCAGAAGGATTTGAACATATCAGATGTTCCAGCATGGGGAACAACTACGCAAAAACCAATGGAAGTGGCACACGGAGTTAAGCTGGTAAGGAAACTGCAAAGGAAAAAAAAAGAAAACAAAAGGAGAGATGTGCAACAGCCTTTCTGTATGTTACATTGCAGGGAAATGTTGTTTGGAGCGGGTCTGTCCAGCTGCCGAATGTCCCGGCTGCTCTGCCTGCCTCCGAGTGCACAGGGTGCAGTAGCAGAGTCGAGCAGGTGCAGGAGGATGAAGGAGAGGTTTCCCCTTCTTGGTGTATTTAAAATGACTCAGCCGGGCAAGTTTGTTAAAGTCTGGAAGCAGAGAGGAGGGTAGTGAGTCTTGCTGCTCTGGGATCAGGTTAGAATGAAATGCAAAGAAAACTTCTCTTGAGAGGAGTCGATGGACATCTGATGTGACTGCTCCCATCCCGTGACAAAACAAATAACCTCAGTGGGGGAGATGCCTTTGGATTCATCAGTTTGCCCCCCCAAATACTGGAATGCTGTGCCACAGCCCAATTAAATGAATGTCTTTATATGTCTTTCCACCCTCGTTACAATTCTACTCCTCCCTAATAGGAGTAATTTTATATCAAATGGCAGTATTGTAAAGAGCATAATGGGGTTGGAGGAGCGGCAGGCTAACACAAAGCAAGAAAAGGTCTATGGAGAATTGACATGTGCTAGTCTGAATTTCACAGTTAATTCATTCACCTTCAAAAACTTACAAGCCAGCTTTTGCGGAGGTGAGGGCAGCTTTAATAAGCAGTGAGCAAGCAGGCACCAGCGGGTGGAGCAGCCAGGTTTGATCCCAGGCTGTTGCAACCTGAATCAGCTGCTCAAGGATAACCGAGAGCTGATTTTGTCCTCTAACTCAATGGTCAATTAAACCCGGGATACATTTACTTGATTTTGTTTTGAAATTATTTTCATTTGTCCCAGTGAAATACCTTTGAAAGTTTTGAACTGTGAAAAGTACTGTTCTTATTTGTTTTCACAGATTATGCTAGAACAACTCATGTGTTTTTCCCACTTTTCTGAGATTCACTCTCATCATAAATTGCTTATTTAAGTTCAAATGTCAGTTAATTAATAGGTCAATAAATTCTTGGGTTTTAAAACTAAAACAAAGCAGTAAATATAGAGTATTAGTTGGGGGGAGGGAAAAGACTGAAAGGTCCTCAAAGAATGGGGGTGCTTATTAGAGAAATATTGCTTATTACAACAGCAGTATGGCGGCTTTTCAGCTGTACTTTCAGCTTGAAGTTGGAGAGTATATAATCTCAAAGGGAAATTCTGTGGAGGCCTATGAAAACAATAAAATGTGTACACGTAGGGAGAATAGTGAAATATACCCTTTCCCCACACCCTGATTAAGGCAGTCCAGTTAAAAACCATGTTTCTCTGTGTGTGTAAGAACCGATTTCTGTAAAATTTTCGTAAGGATGGCTAATTTGCAAATGTCATGCTCCTGCAGCCCTCCAGTAATAATGAAAGCCTGGGAACAGCCTAGGCTATTGAAGTATTGAAGTGAATGTCAAACTTTGAGCCTACTAAAAGCTGAGGTCAAAATTTGGAGGAAAGTTGCTCCCATTTTAGCTACTAGCAACACCGAGGCAGTTAGTGACGGCATTGGCTTCAGTTCTGACAATTTTAACAGCTTCATTTGTACAGCTAGCTTTGTGGGATGACAGTGACTATCTTTTGCTAGGGGTGCTTGTGTCTGATGCTGACATTGATGTATCTTCTTTAGAAGCACTTGCAGCTGAGTCCCTTGTTCATTTGCATCGTTATGGCTCTCAAGCTATCTTCTCATATGTCTGTGTTCTTTGTTTTGATATTTTTTTCCCTTTTCTCCCATTAGCTCTGTTACTTTGCTCAAGCTGCGTCTTCCAGTGACCTAAGTATGGGCCAAGCCAAACAGAGGAGGATTTCTTTCCAGTGTTGAGAGTTAGGATGAGTTGTAGGGCTTATGGAATTGTTCACTTAAAGCCTTTAACCTTTGTCTTGTCACACTCCTTCTGCAGCTCTAGTGTGAAGCTACTGTCCCTGCCCCCATGTTATTGACCTTTCCCATGTGCCCTCCCTCCACCTGCCATTCATCACAGGGAGAGTCAATGTCTTTGGAAATGTGGCTGCCTTTAAGATGAGCAACTAAGACTTTGCTTCCTTTTACTTTTCTTGAGGAGAAGCTGTTCTATGCTCAGCAATTTGCTCCTTTGCAGCAGGTCTTTTAGTGACACCTACATCTGCAGGTGCCCCTCAGAGTATGATGGGCAGGTGGTCCTAGCACTGCTGCCTCACTTGGCTTTATCTCCTGAACTGCCCGAGAGATGACTTTCATCTCTACTGTTTTGTCTGTGGCTCTCTGCTTCAGAGGCATCAGCTGTTGGGCACAGATCTAGTAGGGGATAAAGTGAAGGGTTTGTCAAGTTGGAGGAACAGTTTTGTTCTCTGGGGTAGCAAGAGCTGTGTTGGTGCTGTGTGGTACAGAGGTGTCCAAAGAAATAGGAAGACAAGGTTTCCTGAAGACAGATGTTCATATGTTGAGAGGAACACTTTCTTCTTACAAGGCTTGCGCTGGTTTGTATCACCAGTTGATAGCCTACTTAATAATATGAACTAATTATTATGTCAGCTAGCTTATTTGGTGAGGATGTGAGGTTCCTCCCTCCCGCAGAACAGATGTCTCCATCCCTCTGTCTGCTGGGAGTGGTCCCTGGTGTTTGGAAGTACTGGAGTACCCTTAGGCAAGGCAGAGTAGGAGCCACTTGGGATAACAGTGCAGCAGAGCACTTACTTTATAAGTACAAAGCCATGCTTGTATTTCCTGCCCGCTCTTTTCCACAGTCTTTCATTTCTGCTTCAAGCTCCTTTTTCCTTAGGCCTGGACAAATGGGATGTTCAGCTCTGCAGGCTCAGGGTTTTGCACTGCATGGCAGAGCGGGCCAGGGTCAAAGACAATTACTGAGTCGGGGATGGCTTGTGTCCGTGTGTCCTTAGAATGGGTTTTGCTTTTAGGTGCTTGACAAATTCCCAGAAAGGAGGTAGCATGGATGTCCCTGCCTTGGCCCTCATGGTGTTGTCCAGACCATCAATGCTGGGCTGCTTGCGCTTGCTCAGTGTCCCGCCAGTGCTCTCCGTAACACACACAATATTTTCCAGTCAAACCAACTTGTCAGAATGGACGACTTCATGTCTGTGGGGCGGTTTGCTACCAGTGGCATCTCCCCTGCTCAAGCAGGTATCCCACACTGCTGCTTGCAGTAGTAGGTGGGTGGGTGATGTGGTCCCTGAAGTGGTTACAGCTGTAGGTTGTAAATTTAGTTGATATTTTTCTTGGCTTAAGTTGCACCCAGTGCATGTGAGTACAGGGCTCCTGCTGCATAACCCCTTGTCAGGAGTTAAAAATCCTTAGTTCTAGTCAAAGCCTGTGTTTGTCGACACATGAAGATGCCTGCCCTTTCTCCTGAAGCTCAAGGTTATCTGAACTTCTTTCTACTATGCTTCTTCTAGTAAGCCAGCCCAGAGGCTCCTTGCTGCAGGTACCTCCTGCTCCTGTCCTCAGATCTATTTGACCTCTACTGAATTTAGCCTCTAAAGTTCAGTAAATTGTTTAAATGCTTGAGGCAATGCTTGGTTCTGATGGCATCAGTAGAAGCCACTTTCTTGGGGGTGGTGAAGGACATGCTGAGTGATTGGAGATGCCTCTCCCTTCTTTCTCCTCCTGCTCGCCCTTCACTCCTTCCCTTCATTTGGCCCATTTCAGCACCCCATCATGCAGGGAGGGGCTTTAAACCAGTTGCAGTTTGCAAAGATGGTGGCTCAAAAGAGAGGTGGCAGCTAAGAGAGGTCTGTGGCAACCCTGGCGTGATGGTACTGCCACCCAGTGTTGCCCTTGACAGCAGCCCAACAAGAGCTCCGGCCATCTCCTCCCCACCTCTTCCAATGCAGCCCTAGACCCTCTATTGCTCTTCTGCAATGTCATTTAGTGAGTAGTGATAAGCACAGTAGTGCACTGGCAGAATCCTGATCAGCTCAAGAGGCAGAGTGCTCTTGAAAGCGCACTTGTGAATAATATTCATGCGTTTTAAAGTAATGGCCATAAGTACTATTCACCATCTGAAGAGATGGAAAAGGCAGTCAGTAACTGAGAACTGAACTCAGATAAAAATCATGATGTTTAAGTCACTGTAATAAACCTGTCAGTCTTCTCGGGCAGCGAGAAGAAAATCCTTATTAAACAAGTCAGTGACAGGGAGAGTCAGTTCGCTGAACGGGCAGACTGGCCCAGCCTTTGGGCTGTGGTATGAGAGCACAGTAAAGCCCTGCCAATATCCATAGGGTGCTGTGGAAGTGCTGGGACAGGTCTTGCTGGGCTGGCTTCCAGTAGATAAGGAAGCCTGAGCAGACAGGGACAGAAACACCAATCCAGTCCTGGGGAGAACAGGCACACCATACCGGGATTTGTAATGAACAAACAAATTCTGAAAAGACCAGAAAAGATTTGATTTAAGAAAAGGTGTTATAGATTTGATTATAAACCTTTAAGAAAAGGTGTTATATCTTTTAAAAGAAAGAGAAAACTGAAAAAGCACCTCTCTTGCTCTTCCCTTACCATCCTCCATTTTATTAATTATTTGAAAGAACTGCTGCAACATTAGTAATCTTCCATGAATTCAACAGCAATTTTATGATTTTATAGGAAGTGTATTTGCTCTGACTGTGGAAACTCAACAGTTTGAGTAAACTTGCTCCCCTGACATCTCCCTCTTAATTTTTTCTTAACCTCTTAAAGCAATGTTTTGCTTTGTTCTGGCTTCCTATTATTCTTGAGCAACTCCAAGTTGTTCACATCCTCCCAATTTCTGGTTGAATATAGGTTTCACAATAAAGTTATTCTAGACTATTTTTTTATTTCTTGAATGAGCTTTGATGTATCTGCTTGAGTTTCTCCTGCCATCTGGTATTCTGCATTGAGATCCACGATCCATGCTGTTCACTCCTCACTGGTATTTTCTCTTTTGCATGTGTTCACTGGGACTCCTAAGCTGCATCAGATATCTACAAGAAAACACATTTGTGGTGGCTCTGAAGTCCCTCATCTCGGGCTTTATGTCATTTTGTGCTGGCTTGAGGATGCTCCTGTTGAAAAGCAAACAACTAAAAATGCTCTTTCCTCTAGCTGGCTCGTTGCACTACATTCCCATCCTCCTTCTGTTCTGCCATGCAGAAGAACCTGGTTTAGGACACAAAACCCACCACCATGTGTGAAACTGGATGGAGAGGTTTAGTGTTTGCCTTCACAAAACAATCGATGATTATTCTCAGAAACTTCTCATTTGCTGCAGCAGAGATTTTACTATAGAGCTAGAAGATTGGCTCAACTTCAATAATTTATGTGAAAGAGTAAAATCTTTCTTTTTCTCCTGAATTAGCACTCACTATGGTGTAAGACAGAACAGTGCTTGTATTAAGTGTGGTTTGGATGTGAATGTTCAGCATATGTTTGATTATTTTCCTACTTGAAAAAGGGCTTAGACTTCACTCATGAGGACTGCAGTAATTGTATTTCAGGGCAGAAGCTTGTCTACCTATTTTCTCTAGATGTGAACCCTTCAACTACTGGGATGTGTGTTTTGACTTTTTATTACAATGTGGTGTTGTAATAGGAATCCTCCTTCTCCAGGGAGGCTTTTATATGTATGTATGTATGTTTATATATATATACACACACACATACACACATTAAAAATGGTTTTGCTATGCGGGAAGAGGGCACTCAGTCCAAAAAGCTAGGTTTTATGTATTTTATTCATAAAAACAGATTTGCAACAATTTATTAAAAATTGATCTCATGCAGTATAAGGTTATACAAGAAATTCTTCATTTACATTTTATTCTGGCAGTTCCAGTCTAGTTTAAAGCATTTGTGCACTAACATCATTGGAAAATGCCATTGGGGCACAGCCTCTTCATAAATTTACAGTACATTTTTGCTGCAGTATAAAAGAACAGAAACATTAAATACCTATATTCACTTGGTTGGTCTTGTTATCTGCAGTAAAGTAAAAAAAAATGTTATGGGAGAAACTACAGTATCATTGAGACAAAGAATGTACTGCATGGTTTAAACCTAATAAACGTCACACAGTCAGTATTCACGAAGTTACAGACACACACACACACTCACCTCCAATGGTCCGATACTTCTGAATTTTTTTTTTCCTGCTAAGTTGGAATAATATTTCTACAGAGATCTTTGTGTATACATTATATACAATATTATAATTTTATCTTTTTAAAAATTAACATTCCTTTTAAAATAAACCAGGCCCTGATGATATTAATAAAGCAAGAGAATACTGTCAACACACATTGAGTGACAACGTCAGTGTTTAGTGCTTAAACAGAGTAATGAGTTCTATTTTATCTGTGTTTATACTTACATGGTTTTGTTCTAAAAGCTACAGATATTTCCATAACCTCTCTTACTGTATGTGCCAAGTGAAATATTTTGTGATGCTCCTGATTGTAAGATTCAGATACATATTCATGTTGGTTTTGGCCACTATGAGGTGTGTTTTATTTTTAATGGAGATTTATGCTAGCTCGTCAAAGCTGCGGTTAAGTCCCTCAGCTAATGAACCTCTTCAGCTGTGCTTCAGTCATTGCTGATTTGTAACCCTTTGTAGAAACGTCATTCCAAAGGTTTGGTCTGAGGTGCACAGGCGTTGGTCAAAGAAAACTGAGAGCCCAGTGAGTGCTTCATGTGTTTTTTCCCCCCTACTCTTAGCAAACAGCCCCTGGCAGTGAGATGCCACATTTCCAGTCCCTTGGAAAAAGAAGCTGCATGTGTGTCTCACCTGTGCCCGAGGGTTTGGCTCCAGAGCTGGTCCAGACGGTGTGCCACTACCATTCCTCCCAATTACTTCGGTCCAGGGGATGGAGCTAAAGTATAAAAACCGTTGTTTTTTCCACAGTCCTTTTAGGATTCAGATAAAATAGTCTACTGGTAGATTTGATGTGTCCTCTCTATTATCCGCTACAACTGTCACACACGCAGGTACAAAGCAAACATAGTGTATATTTACATCTATGTGCTCTGCAGGCTTTGCCTGCAGCAGCAAAGTGCTGTGCCCTAACCCCTCCCCCCCAAGTCCACTAAATTAATTTTATTGTAAGTAATTATGTGTGACATAATTCAAACAGACTATGAAAAACAATCCATCCTGTGACATTAAGACTTTACTACCCGCCTGTCCTCAGCTTCTTGAGTTATCAGCACTAGGACATTTCCAGACAGTTTAGTACATTACGGTTGGTGGTGTTTATTCTGAAAGAGGTGCAGAAACTTTGCTAAAATGAAGCTGCAGGTGGCCAGCAGTCACTACCATCATCCCTGGAGAAGGGTGAAGTGCTCTGCTTCCAACCAGCAGCCCTCCAGCTGGTGACAGCTCAGAGCTGGAGCTTCAGCCTCTGCTTGGGTTTCAGGTACAGCTGCAAGTTAGAGGTGACTCTGCTCACAGCACTGCAGAGTCTCAATGACACCCAAGGAATCATTTCTCACAATCCTCCTTTCCTATCGAACATCATCCCTGAAGTGAAAACAAGCAAGACTAACCAGTGCAGAACGTTTCCAGCAATTTAACACAACTCTTGTAAAAATGAGTGTATCTGTGTCAATAAATATGGTATAGCTCAACCATTCTATTTTCCTTACATGGATACAGTATAGAATTGCATGTTCTCAGCAGCCACATAAAGCTCAGTGACATTTGAGTGTTTTTTTTTTTCCCTAGTGTCTTTTTTGCAAGATCCGTATTTCCCCGCCTCCTTGTTGCTAGTAGAAATTTGGGAAGAAACGTCTTTCAGTGACTTCTATGTGAAGAAATAAAAATTCCATGAATAAGGCTACAGATCAAACTCCTTGTGTCCTTCTCCTTTGCCTTCCCACACGAGTTACACGGGCACTCCTGTGACGACGGCCTCAGCGGTAGTTCCTCTGCGTTAAAAGCCAATGTTATATGTTTGTAGCAGAGTTCTAGGTCAGATGTTTAGTCCAGTCATTGAGTACTTAAAAGCAGTTCAGGAAGCACCGATCTCCCTTTCCTACAGCCCCGAAACCATTACTCGGAAGGAGGGTGGCACGTGTCTGTGCCGAGGACTGGCGTTGGGGCTTACGCACGGGCTGGCACAGCTCGCGTCAACTCCTCCTATGGATGGCAAGTAGGCGTGATGAAGAATGGGCAGCTGCAGAGACAGCCGACGCTGTATGCTGCGAGAGAGACAGAGAGAGAGGGGCGTTAGCCACGAGGAAAATGTAATACTTTACATGCTTGATATGTTCGCAGGTTGCTGCAAGGATATTTGCTGTGCCTGCTGCTGTGGTAGAGAGGGTTAATGCCAAGAGCATTACACTCGCTGCTGTTGAGCTATGCCACCGCGGTGTTATTTCCCCTTGGGGAATTTTTCTGACAGGCTAGACTTGACAAAGGAATCTAAGGGTGCGTTCTCAGCACCCCACAACCTTCTGAAATTCCCACGCGCTTTCAGAGTAATTGTTCTCCTGCTGATATTGGAAAAAGTTAAGGGTGCAATGAGGGCATATGGCTTAGCAACCCCCGCCCCTTGCAAAGTGATCTATTGCATGCAGAGCCCTGGCTAACTGCGTAGACATGCACGAGGTCATAGGCTGAGTTTTAAGCCATGCATCACTTAGCACAAGGATGTGAGAAGGATGGCATTTTTGCGACTCCAGCTAAGGCAAACACACGTGCACGGAGGGAGGGTGGGAATTCGGACTGACGGCTTTTTCCAAGTAGTTCCTCTTTGCAGTTTAGGTCTGTGCTTTTGAGGTGCTGAATGCTGTCGAGTTCCCACAGTCGGTGCTGTGGGCCTGAGGAGCTGGCACTCTAAAAGCAGTCTAACCCACCACCTACACCAAAATTCAGTATTTAGGAACCCAGCATCCTGTATCCAATTTTCCAAGCAGATTGACATAACTGCTGGGGCTTTGTTTTGGTTGGTTGGTTGGTTTGTTTTTAAAGGGACACTAAACTGTGCTCACAGATAGCCCAACTAACCCCTCTCCATGGAGAGGACGGTGCCACGGGACTTGAGCTCTGCTACCCCCACGCTGTGGATATACTAGCATCTTAAGCAAAATCAAAATCCAGTTGAAGTTTTCAGTGATTAAGATGTTATCATACCAGGATTGCTTCTGCATTTGGAGACATTCACTCTTGACACACAGAGGGACTTTTTAAAGAGAAGGCAGGTGTCAAAGTAACAGAGCTGAACCGAAGACCGGCTTCTTGATTCCAGAAGAAAAATGCTCATACAAAGCATTTTATTGGTATAATAGAGTTTTAAATTTATATTCCCCTGTTATCTGATATAATGACTGTATATAGACAGGCCTTTGTAAGAAGTGTATGTTTGAAAGCTTGCCTTTGGACAGCCTGATTCATATGACATTTCATTTCTTTTTTGGCTTTGTGTTAGGAAGCGGAGACAGCTACCAAGGCATCCATTGCACTGCTCAGGGACCAAGCAGTATAGCTTTCAAATTCAAACAGAAAGAAATGTAATGCTGCTTCTCTTTAGTTTCTTCACTACAAACTAAGGCTTGTTTACACAGAGATGCAGTGGAAATAGTTGTAGTCTGCCTAGCTGGGAAACTTTCTCATTTCCCCCCCCCTCAAACTCCCTTTAAAAGCTTGATGCAATATTAATCCACAGTGTTGATCACTGTAGTGCTGGCAATGCATTCCTGGTACTAAACAAAATCCATTCATTGTTATTTTGCTACTGTGCCCGACTCTTTCTGGTGCTATCAATGAAATCATGCCTTGTTCCCAAGGAATGCAGAGGTGGCATGGCTCGCTGCTTCCATGTGATGAATCCTTATGAGCCTGATGCTGCGGATTGTCATTCTCTCTCTCATTGCAGGGTCAAACGCAGAATTGCCCGCGCTTATTTTCCCACCAGTGGAAATGCTTACTTTGTTCAACTGTTACAGACTTCTCATTAAAGAGCTTTTTGAAGCTATTCCAAGAGAATCCAGTTGCATAATCAAGTGAATGGGATTTTTTTTCGCCTATTTAAGTGTTAGCCATACCATGGACAAAGCATGTTTATTTAGCTATGCCAACGGTGGCTGCAGTGGGTGGCAAATTTTGTTTTAACTGTACTTAAAGTTTACTTTCACTTGAAAACTTGGTTCCTGGAATTGGGGCGGAGGACTGTAGCCTGGAGACTCACACACAATTAAGAGTTTAGGCAAAACTCTTAGGGGCAAAACCAAACCAAAACAAAAAAAGTAACAAAATCCAAACAAAACTGATATTTTTTCCTTAAGTGAAAGTAAATCTTGTACCTTGCCTCTCTCTTTGTAGGTTTTTTTTCCTTCAATATCAGTGGTTTTTCCCTTCCCCCACCCCTGCCACATTTTGTCAATGCTTTTGGGGCAACCCCCGGAATCAATACAGGCTTGGGATGAAGGGATTAAGAGCAGCCCTGCCGAGAAGGACTTGGGGGTACTGGTGGATGAAAAGCTGGACATGAGCAGCAATGTGCACTCGCAGCCAAGAAAGCCAACTGTATCCTGGGCTGTATCAAAAGAAGCGTGGCCAGCAGGTCGAGGGAGGTGATTCTGCCCCTCTACTCTGCTCTGGTGAGACCCCACCTGGAGTACTGCATCCAGCTCTGGAGCCCTCAGCACAGGAAAGACATGGAGCTGTTGGAGCAGGTCCAGAGGAGGGCCACAAAAATGGTCAGAGTGATGGAATACCTCTCCTATGAAGAAAGGCTGAGAGAGTTGGGTTTGTTTAGCCTGGAGAAGAGAAGGCTCCAGGGAGACCTTATTATGGCTTTTCAATACTTAAAGGGGGCTTATAAGAAAGAGGGGAACAGACTTTTTAGCAGGGCCTGTAGCGGTAGGACAAGGGGTAATGGTTTTAAACTAGAAGAGCGTAAATCTAGACTAGATATAAGGAAGAAATTTTTTACAATGAGGGTGGTGAAACACTGGAACAGGTTCCCCAGAGAGGTGGTAAATGCCCCATCCCTGGAAACATTCAAGGTCAGGTTGGACAGGGCTCTGAGCAACCCAATCTAGTTGAAGATGTCCCTGCTCATTGCAGGGGCATCAGACTGGATGACCTTTAAAGGTCTCTTCCAACCCAAACTATTCTATGATTCTATGATTCTATGAATATGTTTTGAGTTGTCCATACAATATAGATATGTCAAAGCATATATATGGTCAAGTATGTTGGGGAGGGAATGGTTAGTATTAGTGGTTTTAGAATCATAGAATCATAGGCAATTGGTGAAGGAGATGGAAAGGAAAGGTGGTGCCACACACAGAGCAGCCACTCATCAGGGTACTGCGTTAGAACAGGGCATATATCCTCAGCTCTGTACAGAAATGCCATTTATTAGGGATAAATAAAATCAAGAAAAAGCTTGACTTCCAATGTGAATAAACATAGGAACACAATGCAATGCACATGGGAATGCATGATGCTACAAAGTGGGCAGAGGCATTTGAAAAATATTTTGGTTCTGCTATAGAAAAACCACTGACGAGATCCATTGGTATGTGGGGGGACTGAAACAACTGCTGCTACAGTCAAACATCTGAAGAACTGCGGGAGTGCGTAAACTGTGTCTAAGCATTCAGAGATCATTTCAGTCGATTCTTCAGCCCATTAATGTTGATTTTTAGCAACTGATGGGAAGCTGGAGAAGTTCTAAAAGACTACAGTAAAGCAAGATGTTGTACTACCAGGTAAAAAACCCATTCTAAATCCACCTTATTTTAACATCAGATTTGAGTAGGATCATAGATAGACTAATATGAACCACTGTCAGTGAAGAAACTGAATAACAGAGGCATGTTCATGCTGAGGCATATGGCTGTAATGCAATAATTCAGTCATAACCAACTTTTTTTGGTGAGAATTTTTGGTTACTAAAATTGACATAACTGGCTCCAGCAGAGTATTTGACTGTCTTTTAAATGCTGCTAAAAGCAGAGCTTTGGCTCAAAAAAAATCAAGGTGGTTTCTATTTATAAGGGTTACACAGTGAATATCTGCTTTGAAGGTTACAAAAATGACCATGTATAGGAAATAGTCTATCAAAATGGCAGGTTTTAGTGGGGTCCTGCAGAAATCTATCATCACCTTTACTCAGAGATCTGGAAGACTGTTACATACTGTTGCTGTTAAAATGAGAACAGTATAAATTTTAGCGGTGCTAAAAACTAATTCACCGAATGTAGGTCACTGATGAGGTGGGACAACATGCAGGAATGAAGGTGCACAGAAGAATGTCTTTAAGGGTCACAGAGGATATCCCATTGAATGTATTCATGTGGCCATTGTGCAGATAAGCTGACTGATGTGATCTTTAGATAAGTAAGCAGGACTGCCCAGCAGGAAAAGAATTGACTTTGTGCGAGAGACACCCAAGCCTCCTGGGAAATGAACTATTATATCTATTCTAAACTGGTTCAGGCTGCCCTCTGGACCTGAGGTGAACTGGCACAGTGCAGCTTCCATCCATGCAGCTAAGCTCCCCCCAAACAAGGTTTCCAAATACCAGATTGTGCCTGAGCTTTAGCCAGGAGAGCTAAACAACTGATACAACTGTGCTAGGGAGTACGCTAATAAGCACCATGGAAAATCAAAGTGCAAGGCTTGAGCCTGTGCACCAGCACTGTTTTGCCTGCTATAGGAAGTGTTAACTTACACTGTGTAGCCAGTGGGAACAGAAGAGAAAGCAGCCAGCACCCACGTTTTGCTCCTCATGTCTGATGGTCTGACTGAGTATGGCAAATTTTACATGGCACCATGGATAACCCACCGGGTCCTGCCCAGCAGGAAAGGGAGCAAGAGGCAAAGGGAACCGTGAATCATCTATATGCATGCTCTAAGGCTGCTTTACAGTCATACAGACTGCATTTTCGGTAGGTGCAGGGTTCTAAATCTGAGCCAAGCACAAAACAAATGTTTTTCACATTCTGATTGAGATGATATAAACGTCACCCCATCAACAAATGTGAAACAACTTCCTGCACTACTGAGCCTGAAGTGTGTGCGTACTGCTGTGCCTTCGCTTTGGACAGAAGTGTAGAATAAGGGATCACACTTGCAGTTAGTCAAATGTAGCACTAGTAGTAAGAAGGAATGAAAAAAATCCCAAATCAAACTCTTTTCTGCACTCTACAAGAACTTTCATACTGGAAGATGTCAGCTCTTCCGAGTGCTGTCAATAACAGGAAGCTAGGATGCTTCTTTTTGCCATAGCCATTAAAGAGCTAACATTTCTGCAGGCAAATTATGATCTTAATGTCCTCCTTTCATAGGTTTGTTGCAAAGAGGAGATCTTTTTTGGACTAACGTCCTTGAGATTTGTGTTCTTGAATAAGAAATAGGTTCAGCAGACTGTGTGACTACCTCTCTATCAGATGCTCTATGTATGCAGTGAAATGAAAAAGAGAAGGCACAAACTACAGCCTGTCTTTAACTGTTTGGGTTTTTTTGACAAAAATGATATATTTGATAACCATGGAAAGTCAGAAGTGCTTCCAGACAAGTTGAAAAAAGCCCATGTGTACAGAAGGATATTCTTAAAGAGCACAAAGTTTGAAAAGAAGCAATCTCTTGTCAAAGAGAGGGAATCACAAAACTCTAGTCCTGAAGATGGCTACAATTGTCCTCTCCGGCAGGTCCACTGTGCCTGGGTGGTGTGGCTCTGGTACCCAAACTGCCAACGCATCCTCAGGGGAGACATTGACCCTTGGACCAGGCACAGTCACAGCTGTGCAAGTGCTGAATGACACTGTTTCAATTCAGCAGGAGTTTATTAATTGCTTTCCATAAATGGCAGCAACTGTTCAGATTTGTACTGACCCGCTCTTTAAGACCTTTAGGAGATCTCAGTCTTCTCACTAGTTACCACTAGCCTAGAGGAGGTTCTGTCATCACCAGATGTTTTTCTTTTTTTTTCTGTATTAACTCTGTATCGGGACAACTGGATTATCTGAGTGTCTGTGTTTTTCTTAGCATCTCTCTTAATGTAAGGGGGCCACGTGTGGATGAGGCTGCATTCACACTACATTATTTCTGATAAATGGTGCTGGAAGAAGACAGACCTCTAATAGCTATGCATTAAAGCAATCTGCTGACCCGATAAAGTCACAAGAGCTTTCTCAGTGAGAGCCCTGCTTTTGTGAAATAACCAGATATTTCAGCTACTGGGGGCTTTTTTTGGTGCATACGTGTGCATGTGGATTAGCTCCAGTGCAGGGTTGGGTTTTTTCCTGAGTGCAAGGACAGAGAAATCCATGTGTTTTCCTGCACCAGGTAGTACAAGGCAGTAACTGCTATCTGAAATCAGGTTTGCTGTCACTGATGTTAACATGTGACTCAGTCTAGTAATTTGTTTAATTTATTCTGTTTTTACATAAGCTTTTAAGTTGTCCATGTACAAAACAGGAGTCTGACACCTGTTAGCTCAGATCCTGATGAAGTGGTGCCCGTGTAACTAGGCTGCTGCGGGGAAATGGCTGATCCAAGGACAAATGAGCACGGCGCGTCCCTGGGCTCTGGCCCATGGCAGGCCCTGCTGAGCTGGTAGAGGGTGGTACGTGAGTTTATTGCATAGGTTCCTGGAGAGAAAACCTGAATTCCCCTCCATGAATCTAGCAAGTGCTTTGTGCCATCCTCTCCTTGTAGCCACAGCATTGTTTCTAAGGGAAACTACTTGGTGCAGGCTTTCCTATGCCAAAACTCAGGTCCAGCTGCTATGGACCGTTGAAAAGCCCTCAGACTGTTTTTATTTCTCACCTAGCTTAAGACTGAAAGAGAACAAAATGGCTATGTACACCATGAACCCCTCTGGCTGGTGTGTGGAAGGACTTGGACTTTTGACAATAGTCATAACATGTGTGTGCACATATGCATATCCTCTTCTCTCCTTAATATACATTGGTGGCTGGGCACAGCTTGTCCTGTAATTCTCTACAGAAACTTTAGACATCATGTTATGGATGTTTCTGACAAGAGAAAAGAAGTATTTTAGTTTGCCTTTGGGGCACTTTAGGATCTAGTGCCCCGATATCCTCTAAACTTGGTGGGGATGGCGAGCTGGTGTCAGGGAGGCATCACAGTACAACGTTGCTGCCCACTAGTGCTTCAGAAGGTGCCATTCACATCTTCTGTTGCTGATGGTCCAGGCTCTCGCTGTAGGTGGGGCTGGCTGAAAGGGTTTACAGTGCAGGTCTTTGCACAAAAACGCACAAAAGAGAAACATGGGTTTTGATGAAACGTAATAATTTAAATTAACATCTTATCAGCAAGGCAGCTGGTGTCCAGGATGGAGTTTATGGCTAAAACAGTAGAAAGCATGTCCGCCCAAGCACATGCATACCCGAGAGAGCAAGAGGTGCCTCTTTCTGTACCGGTATGTAATGGTGTATACTTACTGTTCTGGAGAGTTGATGTCTTCTATAGGATCTTTGCTTGTTCTGGAAGGGTCTGATGAGCCCCATTGTGCTGGTGGATTTTGATCAAGGTGATTTTTCAAAATGGCTTTCTCACCATCTGGATGGACAACACATTCAATTTTACTTTACTATGACCAAGTGACCATTTTTAAATTGTTTCATTTTAAAACGATGTTCATAATGCCACAAAGTAAACTCTTTCTGCCTATATTCGAATACAGTCTCAGGTTTCCCTGTGAGTCTTTGGTACCCTTATGCTTTTGATGGAACTACCATGAAGAAACAGATAAGGGACAAAACCTCTTTTGTCCTTCCTTTGCCCCCCACCCTTTTAAAAAAAACCCACAAACCACGCCTTGTTGCCCGCCTCTGTGTAGCCCTATCATGCTCTCTCACCTAGTCTTAGGCTGTGTAAAAAATTAATGTAACTGCACCATCATATTATCTTGCACTCAAAAATTGTTACCTTTTCATGTGAAAAAAACCTCTTATTTAAGTCTTCTCCTAGAAAAACCATAATCTCATTGATGTATAAAACCTTGGTACTCTTGCAATCACATAAGCAATTAAGTGCCATCATTTAACTATCTGCTATCATTTAGCACGGAAATATGATTCATATCACTTGCACTGGTCCATAGGCTGGCTGCAGGAAGGACAGCTAATGATTTCATTAAGCTTTCTCCTGCCGTTCTCTTCTCTGCATAGTGATAGCACAGAATATTATAATTTTCCCCGAAGGTAGTTTCACTTGATTCCCCTTGGAGTCCCGGGAGTCCCTGGCTAGCTGTGCCGAAGCCTGTGGCATTGGTCCCCCTGAGAAACGCAGAGGAACACAGCCATTTTAAGAAGGCTGTCTTCGCCGGGGATCCTTTCTGTTCCTGCCTGCTTTTTTCAAAGTCTCCTACTGTGTTAAGCCAAATAAAGTCACATGGAAAACATCTGAGTAATGAGGACAGTGCACAGTTTTCATAAATAATTACAGAGCAGCTCCAAATCCATCACCGGCAGCTGTTCGCCACACACACAGAGAAACAGTGATTGCTGCAGGCATTAAGGCAGCATGGAAGAGGACTTGAAGGTAAATTCTTGAAAAGGACACTGGAGGATTTGAATGTAAAAATGGGTATGAGGGGGAAAAGCAGTGAAATAGTGAAGAGAAAATGAAAATAGCATGAAAAACACAGTGTGTATTGAAGGCTTAAGCTGCTTTTCTGTTCTACTAATGCTCAGAGGCCTCAAATAATGCTCAGGTCCCAGCATGCTAGGAATATATACGTTGTTGACGAGCACTGGTGGGACAAAACAAGCAGCAGAAACAAAGAGTGAGGAAAGAAGCTGGAAGCGGAAACAGGAATGTTTTGAGGGCAAACTCCAACATGTATAATTGCCCTCCCAGCGCGGTCATCCCCGGCATTATTTTGTAGCATTCACTTTCTGCTGTGAAAAATCTAACAAGGAACTTGGAAAGAAGTGAATGGGTGAGGATGCAAAACTGTGTAGACGTGGGGATCGCCACAGCTCAGGAGAGCAGGAGAGAAGATTTTTCACTTATGTTGCACGGAAGGGAAGGGTCTGGGTGAGAAAGGAGGTGACCAGAACGCATGAAGCTGCTTCTGTTGGGGCAAGAAAATGTCAGTAAAAGCAAGCTAAGGAATTCAGTTGTAGCAAGACAGTGCTTAACAGGAAGATATGACAGGATTCAGTGATGGTTTAGATACGAAGGGAGGACAGCAAAGAGTCAAATCTGACAGTGGCTAAGATAAGCAATGAAGTCTATCTTCTCAGGGCAGCCTGAAGTTTGCTGGTGTGGCATTTGCTGTCACAAGAGTTCAGTTTTTGTTTTCCATATATCGCATTTCTATGTATATTGAGCTTGACATTTGGATAAAAGCCTTGTGATGTCTATAAACAGACACATAGAAAAGAACACTTTTTACTTCCATGATTAAAAACAACGCTCAATCCTGAGCTGATCTAAGCTGACAATGAAAACAGTTGACTTTATGATATAGATCAAAGTTAAAATTTGAGTAATCCTTGTAATTAGGGATGGAAAAGGTCTGTTATTTAGCTGTTTTAGGGTTCCAACTCCTTTGGCCAAGATAAGCAACTTAACCTTTTACAAAGCCACTGAAGGTACTATTTTTCATCAAATCACTGGAATATGCAACTGTTGGGCTTCAGGAGTCTGTGATTTCATATATTAATCTGTGTTGTACGCCCCTAAAGGGGTTTCTTGTGCTTTCAGTTGTGCTGAGAGAGAGAGAGAGAGAGAAGGAGGTGGTCCCTGTCAAAAAGGTGGGGGATTTAGTTTAAAGTAGAGCAGAAATCATATATTCTCTGCCTACTCACCCCTCAACACCAACTGCCCATATATCACTGTGTGTTATTCTTAATCGACCCTTTTCTACCACTCTTGCAGATGACTCTCCCTTAATACACTGCATAAATTTCTGTATGCAAGGTTACCATATACAAGTTCTAATGTATATGTATGAAATACAGACAAAATCCACATACAAGTGTCACAATGTTGAGATATTTTTCTTTTTCCTTTGCTTCTTTCAAAATACAAGAAAGTTGGGTAATTCTTATTTGTTAAGTTTTTTGGGAGAGGAGTTGTTAGATTTTTATTCTGCAGCTATGGAAACTAGAATATCTTTCTTTTTTCTTTTTTTTTTTTTCCTTTACCTTCCATTTAAAAAATGAAAAGCTAGATTCTCACTTAGTCATATGCTTCCAGGAGCTGGAGCTTAAAGAAAAAACTTTATTACCATATGCACCTAAAAAACTTAAGGATGGAGGAAACTGATTTTACATATGTGAACAACTGAAAGAAAATAAATTAAGGGTAAAGGCAAACATTTGAGTTCCCAGTTTCCCCTGCAAAGTGTAGCACTGGTTTTAGTACTTCCCCATCTTTTCTTCCTCTGTCCATTAAGTATGCCACTTGAAAAATGCCCTTCATTCCCAGGGTACTGTCTGTCACTGCAGATGCTACTGAATAAGTTGCACTGGGATGATCTACCTACCTTCAGAATTGAATTTACATTAGCCAGAAGCACTTTCTAAGTAATTTTCACCTTTGTAGACCCCAAACCGGAACGCAGAAGTTTGGGTAAGTGATGCCTGAGCACTTTCCATTCAGAAAACCATCAGGAAAAAAGACAAATAGATCTCAAGGGCCTCGCATGGCACTCACTGATGGGTTCATTAGAAAACAAAACCCGCTGCCCAGTTGTCAGTGAGAGCCAGAAGGCTTTAGCTCAGGACCTTTGCCTACCTGCAGCAGAGAAACAGCTTCCAATTAGAAAGCTCTGAGCTGGAGGAGCACGTCCAATGCTGGCTGCAGAGAGGCTCAGCGAGGAGGTCACTGCTCCCAGCTGCTCGCCTCTCCCTCTGCCAGGGGTGACGCTCGCTTCAGACCTGCCATACGTATAATCACTCTGCAACGTCGTGCTGCCAAAATTACCTGGGCTGGCTTAAACGCGTTGGGCATTTTAATGACTCCTGTTCAGCTGCAGGCAGAAAACACCAGGTGACTGCCACTGCTGCAATTTCTTCCCAGATTTTAGAAACTGTATTTCTTTAACTAGAAGCTTGTTTTTTTGACGTTTGTACACTGCAGCTTTATTGAACATCTTCATCATTATGCTTTAGTGGCAATATTTCTCCAATGGCTTACAACTAGATGGCAGAACCGCTCTTCACCCCACATCTTTCAATTCCACTGTTGTTTTCTCTTTGCTAGAAAGCATATTTTGTGCTCCACAAAGAAGCAAGTGTGGTTTAATAATTACTTACAAGAGCTGGCAGAGATAACCTTGCTGATTTACTAAAGAACTCTGGAAACTTTAAAGCTAGAGGTAGATTTTTAAAATATACTGCAATTTTTCACAGTTCTGTTGTTTGGACTGTGAAACAGGACTAGCCAGGTCCTGCTTTTCATGTGAATAGGATGAAAAGAAAGTAAAATGAAAGGAAAAATTAAAATGAACATATTGTCTGCTGGGTATATCAGAAAAAGTTGTCCTGAACTAAGCGCCCAGCACCAGGCAGTCTAAACCGTGACTTCTGACAGTTATGTTTTGAAAAGATTTTTAAAAAGAAGAGGCAGTGAGATTCTCTTCTGATGTATACTACTTTAAATCAGAAGAAACTCCCTTTACTACAGATTTATTTCTGTGCAAGGAAGGGCAGACACTGAACCTCTGGCAATTTGGTCTCCCTGTTGAAATAGAAACAAGCTCCAGTTTCAGGATTGGAATCCATTTGTTAGGCTTCATAGAAACTAGTATATGTATTTCTATGTATCTCTATATACGAGGGATATAATGAACTATATCCTTTCTTTAAAACCGCATTCCTTTTAAGGGGTTATTTCTGAAACCTTTCCTTTGAATCTGTGGTTTCAATCTCAAGCTTAATGCTTGAATCACACCAAATTCATAGAAGTACTATTTCCCCCCCATCACAGATGAATGTGATGCTTCGCATTTACAAGCAACATGCCTTTGAAATCTGTTTTTCTTTGAGCTGCTTTTACATGGGGAAAAACTAACACTAGGAAACATTGGAGTGGGGTGACAAGTGACAGTATGTAGGCATATCTGACATGCGAATGAATGCTCCCAGTCCATTTACAGCAATGAGTAAAGACTGTTTTCTGGCTCAAAACAGAAAAGGCTTTCTGAGCAAGCAAGGGTGCCTGAAGAGAGAGAACTTGCAAAAAGGGTTTGTTCGTAAGTGGGGACGCTTGCAAGGCTGTCTCTTGCTTCACATGTGCTTTCCATAGGATGGCTGTCATTCACTAATTTCCCTAACACGCTACTCTGAAATGTACTGGCAAAGGTAGAAATAAATGGAGATTGTTCTGCAGGGTTTTTTTCTGAGCTTGGCTTTATATGAAACTCTTGCAATCTATGAATCATTCAGGTATAAATAATTTCATGTAATAAAATGTCAAATAGAAGACAAACAGAGTAAGATAGTAAGATTCCAAGTGTAGCGAATTATCCAGCCCACCCAAATCACATAGCATCTTCCCTCTGTATTTTTCTCCTCTGTAACTTTTGTTTCTGCAGGAACTTGCACAGTAGAAATAACTTCTGCCTTCACGAAATCTCTCCTGTTTCTGGCACACCGGCTACATGGGTGCAGGGAGCCCTTTTGGGAAGCTCTGGTTTGTGCCCGTGCCAGGGTATTTCTTCCCTGGAGCATTGCAACACAACCTTCCTCTTTACACAGCATCACAGTTTACAGGCATTTGTCCTCCTTTCTCCAAATGTCAGCCTGGAAAACTCAGCTGTGTCTCCGAGCTTGGCTCTCTTCGTTGCACGGCACTGCCAGTTACAGGAACCGCCCGAGCCCAGCGTGGGTCTCACCCACAGCCCGTCCCTGCCTCAAACCCGGGCCGTAATGCAGCTCTGCTGCTCCAGCAAGGTGACCAGACCCTGCAAACAGCAAGCTGGGGGAGAAGCTAATGTTGTGCTGTGCACAGAGCCGAGGTCGCTAGCAGACACGGTGACTCAAAATCATCTGAGGAATGTATCAAGAGAAGTTAAGGGGATGCCCTTTTAAATTCAACCGGAGAAGCCATTTGAGGTCCCAGAGCTGCGATCCGTGGAGCACGTTGAGAACTGCTTGACCACACAAAGCTATCTAGCAGCACAGACAAAAGCCTGCATTAAAAAAAGCAATCAAACCATAAACTACAAACTGCATTTCCTAATTGCTTTTCTTACATAGCCAATTGCTGTAGATGTCTCAGGGACATTATGCGTTGTGAGCAAGAGATGAGTGTCTCGGATAATATCTCTCTTTAAATGAGACACACTGAATTGAAATGTGCTGTAAAGAAGGAGTCCCCGTGCCAGCAAAGAGCTCCTGGGCTACACCAGGAGCTGTTGCTGTTAATAACTAACCAGGAACGCCAAAGTTATGAAACTTTGCCTGAGGTCAGGCAGTTATGGGAATGCACAGCTGTGTCTCTATTTTGGCTAAAGTAATTTAACTTTTGCATCCTAAATCCATTTTTGATGTAAATGAGGGTGGTGGGGAAGGAAGGGAAGAATCAAATAACCTCCTTTGGCACTTGGCTATAGGAGTTAGGAATTTTAACTCTGGACAATTTTTACAGATCAGAAACCTACTGAAGTGTACTATGACATTAAAGCTTGATTAGGACTTATTCGAGATGCATTGCATAAGTTCTACGTTATTATCTGTTCTCTGAAGTGCAGTGCCCTGAATTTGTGTAAGCAATAGCAATGGGGATACACTACGTTGCATTCTCTATGTGAACTCCTTCAGAACAGCAAGGTATTTTATAAAGAAGATTGACATAGGATTCAGCCACATCCACAATGCAAATGTGGCAAATGTTCTGCTATGATTTTTAGCTCCAAGTCAGCTGCTATTTTTAGCACCTCTCTTCACTGTCCTAATCCCTCTCTCTCAGCTCACATTTTTTACGAGGTCCAAGGTAGGCACAAACCTTGTCATCACCTTAAAAACAACATTGGACTGGCTTCCCCAGTTGCATGGTGGAGGTGAGAGACATGGTCACTTCTAGGTCATGCTAATAAATTATTTACAATTCCAAAGCTCTGGTCAAGTACCATTGGGGATGCATAATTTCAAGGTTCTGTACTTTCATTTACAGAAAGTTACATGAAATACATAGCTACAGAAAGCATAGTTATGTCAGTCAGAGTTAGCTTTCCTGTAGCCGTAAGGGCCAGAATTTTTTTAAGTACCATTTAAGTGATGTCTGTTTGCATCTGCACAGAAACAGCAGTGACTCAGCAGCATGAATTCTCCAAAGCCTTGTTATTTTGATTGGAATGGCAAATTTAAATTAAGCACATAGGTTGACTATTGGGAATGGATGCAGTGAGAGAAATACAGAGGAGATTCAGACAAGTAGCTAAGGGAGAGAGAAGCAAGGAAAGAGGAAAAACAAGAGGCAGAAGAAACTGAAATGGAAGGACAGAAAAAGGCTAGCAAGGGTTGTTGAACATGGTGGCTCAGAGCCTGGAAGTACGAATATTTGATGTCACTCAGGTCAGGATCAGGACACTCCATATACTGATGCTTGGGGCATTCACCACCAGGTGTGGGACCAAGCTTCAAACACCTGCTGCAAATTGGGGTCCAAGTCTTCTTCATTCCCAGGTGAATGGATGCTCTAACCTATTCAATAAGAAGATGGCCAAGGGAAAATATCCTTCTTTTCCTTCCCCCTCTTTTGTGCAGAGCTTTATGTGGTAGGTCTGTTCAGAAAACTGTGTCTGGCAACTGCAGTATGCAGAAGAATATCTGCCCTGTAAATCCTGATAGTACATAGTTCCAAGCTACTCAGTACATTAAGGCTCAGTATGTACAGGTGATTTTAAATATGTACCCCACAGCAGAAATGTAGAAGTTAGGGAACTGTACTGGGGGAAACTTAGGAACACAGACAATCTTGGATGCTGGTGCGTAAAGCAGCAGTCAGGCATCAATGTCTTTTGTAGATATAGCCACAAGCAAGTGCAGAAAGGTTATATTTTCTCCCTGATTTCTTTGCCAGCATCCTACTGCTAATGGAGTGCAACCTGCTGTGGGAAGCATCCCATCCTAAATTTATACCCAGCATATCTCTTGAGGATCATTTTTATTTCTCATACCCAAACTCAGATGGGCATTTGGCACAATGTAATGTATCTTTTCTGCTTGAAATATTATTCATGATTTACCATTTTCCTGCAGCATCTGACATGAGTGGAACATTCTATGTGTTCCTTTCAAACACTTGGTAAAACTGCCTCATCCCACTCACTGATGTTAGTTCTTGCTGCTGATCTCAGCCCAATAATCACACGCCTCCAGCAGCTATTTACGTTTTCCTTTTCCTCCTTTCCCCCCTTCTGTTTTTTAATTTTAAAAAGGACACTGGGAACTCTATGGAGCTCTTCCTTTTTTTTTTCTGCCACAAGTTACACAACTGAGTGTATACCCAGGGTAAAACAAAAGGCACATGAAAAAGTAACCTTATCCAACCAAAATTTCAATATACTTCAAAAGCATATATGAACTGTTGCTGTTGTTCTAAAATTGTTCTTCAAAACTATATTTACAGGAGTAGCTTCTGTTCCACTTAACCAAGCTTATGTGAGCCTAGCATTGCAACAAACATGCAAGTCTACGACTTCCCAACACGGGGCAACTAGTTTTTCATGTACTATAGTAATATTCAGCTGTACAAAGTCATTTGCCAAAAGTCACAAAGTAGGTCCATTCTAGAGTCAGAAATGGAAGCTGGGTGTCCTGGCTTCCACTTTATTGCACTATGCACCAGATCTTATTGCTTCCCAATAGTAAAATAGCTTTAATGGAAGCAATTCTTTCACATATATTTCTTCAGGGAGCGATGCAAAAGACACAGTAGAAACAACTTATGAATATTACAGTCGTCATTAAATCCTTTTTTATCAGTTCCTAGGGAAGAATTTTCATACATGAGTGCCTTCAATTCTACATTTAGAGTCCAAACCAACACTGAAATATTTACATGCTTCTCTTCTACATGCTTGATAGCAGTGTCCAAAAGCAGGATATGAACTTCCTACTCAGATGAGCACGTATTAAACTGGGCTTCCTACTGCTGAAGGCTGGCGCAATTAACTCTCACAAGATCTGAGTCACTCTGTGACTTTCCTCCCTCCATGCAGTACGGAAAACTTGACTTTTGAACTGAAGTACGTTTTTAAAAGTTTCCCACTTTACCATGTGTATTATACACGTAGGGCATACAATAGAAGACGTATGTACAGAGAAATAGCTACTCAGTGGGCACCATATAGCTTATTATGTGAATCTGCATGCTTTCTGTAATGCAACCAAAATATTTAAAGCTCTATCTTACCAAGGTCCCAGTGTTCTGGAACCAATCCAATGAGATTGTTATTCAAAATCTTGGTGGGTTAAGCTACTAATAGATTTTACCAACTCTCACCTTTGCTGTCTGTAAAGTTCCGTATACTAAGAATGTCATTAAGATCCTGATAGTGGTTCTGCTTAATGTATGTGGTTTTCTCAGGAGTGTCCTGAAGCTGCATTGTGACCTCTTCCAAGTCTTTGTCCAGCTGCAAAACAGAAAGAGTATGAATCCCTGAAAATTCAAGAGTCATTGCTTCAGGTATCTGCAGTAACTGCATAGCTTTCTATAATTAGACTAGAAGACAGGTGGTAATGCAATTGCCACGCTGTGCCAAATACATTTTCTTATAGCGCTACAACACTACCTCTAAAAATCATGCTACAAGTAACAAACCACGTTCAGCTGTGATATTGCACACAGGGCATACGAGAAGGATAAGCTTTAGTAGTTGACAGCTTAAGCAATTCAGATGTACTGCTGAATGAGAAAGAAATGGGTATGAGAAAGCCCAGTCTGAAAACCTCTCAACTATTTATTATTTATGTGTACAAATGTGGCATGCATAGCTGTAACCTCTTTGTTGAGTCAATCGAATTATCGAACATACAAGAGAATATAAGTGAACTATGGCAGCAGGGGCATGTCCACCCATGTGAATGACTGCAGTCAAATCTACCCGGAATGTTTTGTTTTCCTAAAGATTATTTTTACTCCTTTTACCTTTCTTAGAGAGACAGACTCCTGTTAGACTTTTTGTTTGTGTCTGTGTGTGTGTGCAATTTTGAAGAAAATCCAACTCACAGTTTTTATTTTTGGAGCTGAGAACACTCTATACTTTTGTGATTTGAAAGTTACCCCCATGTTTTATATCTTTTGCGTCTTAAACTGTGTAATCTGATAGCAGGCACTAAAGTGCCGTTGCAAGCATAACTTTCCAAGAGGGAAAAAAACGGAAATAAGATGAGGGGGAAGAAACAAAAATCCCAGTCCTCTCTCTCCCCAAAACACCCTTTAAGACTAGAGGGAGAGGGAGAGAGGCACAGATGTTTTCTGACTGGAAAAGCCACAGCACAAATGCCGGGTTTGTGCACCCCTAGCTTTTAGCACTGAGCTGAACACAGCGTGCTCTCCGCAGAGGCTAACTTGTATTCAATTGGCTACAGCCCCAGTAGAAAATAACCGGATACAAGCATCTTAATGGTGATCTGGGATGCTCTCTGTGAGCAGCTGTCCAGGATGTGGTGTCCAGAGTATATCCCACTCACTACTGGCTTAACTGCATTTTAAGTGCTGAATTTAGATTTACATTTTTTCCTTATAGAGCTGAGACATAGCAACTCAAGGTAGATAAGCCAGAGATGTAGCTGCTAGCCACAGTGGGGCATGCTCCGAATCCCTTTGACAATGGAACTCTTTATTTGGACCTACTGGTTCTGGGTATTTAATTTAATCCATTTAAGCAAAGTCTAAAAATATCAGCAGGACCCTGTGTGCACTAATATGGCCCAGTTGCCCTGCCCAGCCTTACCTGTGATCACCATCATGAGCCTTGCAAGGCACAGGCTGAGATCTTGTGAGTTAGGAGGCTTAGTAGAAAAAACTACAGTAGGATAAAGAAACTGAAATAGCCAGTAACCAGCTGAGCCTTCACTAAAAATTGCAAGGCTCTCACATGAAAGGGACCTGGCAAAGCTGATCTAAATTTCTTTAACAAGGCAGAGATAACTTTTGCCTTGGGAGTCTTTGGTAGTCTGAGTAAACACCTTGTGGTTACCTAGGCAGCTGTTGTTAGTTAAGATCTGGATGAAGAAGTAACCGTCGCAATAAAATACCTTTTCTTCAAGGTATACTTCACACCACCAAGTATTCTTCAAGAATACTTCACAGACTGGGCAAGAACAGGTTAATTTTTTGTAAGATATAAGTCAGTTATGTCTCACAAAATGAGCAGTCTTCAAGGCTGATTTGTCATCGTTTGAGGTCTCCTGAGCAAGGATGGACGTAACTAAAAATATACATGTTATAGCTCTAATGGAATTCACGCACTCCAGGTACTTAGCCTTTCTCTCAGCAGAGACTGAAGAAACTTCATGGCCTTTGTGCTAAAAGGGTCAGCTTACATGATCATAAAGGTCTTTTCTACCTTAAGAAAATATGTAATTGTTTCATGGCAGACATAAAAATCTGTCTAGCAAGTTTTTGGGGAAACTCTCAGGGAGGCTGAGAA
>VYZW01032458.1:1337-30213 GCA_013401315.1 Balaeniceps rex | reverse complement strand
GGTATTTAATTTAATCCATTTAAGCAAAGTCTAAAAATATCAGCAGGACCCTGTGTGCACTAATATGGCCCAGTTGCCCTGCCCAGCCTTACCTGTGATCACCATCATGAGCCTTGCAAGGCACAGGCTGAGATCTTGTGAGTTAGGAGGCTTAGTAGAAAAAACTACAGTAGGATAAAGAAACTGAAATAGCCAGTAACCAGCTGAGCCTTCACTAAAAATTGCAAGGCTCTCACATGAAAGGGACCTGGCAAAGCTGATCTAAATTTCTTTAACAAGGCAGAGATAACTTTTGCCTTTGGAGTCTTTGGTAGTCTGAGTAAACACCTTTTGGTTACCTAGGCAGCTGTTGTTAGTTAAGATCTGGATGAAGAAGTAACGGTCGCAATAAAATACCTTTTCTTCAAGGTATACTTCACACCACCAAGTATTCTTCAAGAATACTTCACAGACTGGGCAAGAACAGGTTAATTTTTTGTAAGATATAAGTCAGTTATGTCTCACAAAATGAGCAGTCTTCAAGGCTGATTTGTCATCGTTTGAGGTCTCCTGAGCAAGGATGGACGTAACTAAAAATATACATGTTATAGCTCTAATGGAATTCACGCACTCCAGGTACTTAGCCTTTCTCTCAGCAGAGACTGAAGAAACTTCATGGCCTTTGTGCTAAAAGGGTCAGCTTACATGATCATAAAGGTCTTTTCTACCTTAAGAAAATATGTAATTGTTTCATGGCAGACATAAAAATCTGTCTAGCAAGTTTTTGGGGAAACTCTCAGGGAGGCTGAGAAATAACAGCAACTGCAGTCTCTGAACTCAGCCATAAACGGGAACGAAGATAACTCTTAAGTGCCCCTGGGGCTGGGGCTCTCTGTTACGCTTGCATGTAAAGCTTGTACTTGTAGAGCTATTGCTCTGTGGTGCCCAGCACGTCCATGTGAAGCAGCAGGGTAATTTGCTTGCTACAAACAAATAGGGGAAGTTTCATTTTAATTTGCTAAGGCACATTTTCATTTTATCACACCTGCTAAATATTTGCTGTATTAATTAGCCATCCATATACATAATCTGTTTCCTATTTTTTCAATATTTTTCTACAGGGAAAGCTAATTTTTTCTTCTAAAAAGTAGTCAACATTTGAGCAGATTACAGAATTGCAACAACAAATGAAAAAAAAATTGCCTAGGCAGTATATACAATAAACAATACCTCTGTAATTTTCATTCTCAAGCGGTGGTTCTCTGACTGCAATCCTTCTAGTCGAGATGTGCTGGCCTGATTGACGCTGGTGACTGATGTTGATGTTTTTGAATCTTCTTTCTTTTGATTTTGAGTGAACTGAAATCGTCTGTTCTGTGTGGCTGCATCTGGATTTGTCCTCAGTGTGATGAGCTGAAAGGTTTAAAAGCCTTAAGAAATCCTGTCCACAGTTTTACTTTTGCAGCTATTTCTTTCGTATCTCAAAATATTGAAAGGCAAACCAAGAGTTCCTTTCTGACTTTCAAGTACAAAATTCTGGAAAGTGAGCTTTACTTGCCGTGTGCAGTACTTGCAACGATTTCTGCGTAACTTTACAGAGTAGGTTGAACCAAAATGATTTTGCACAGGGAAGTGTTAAAAGAATTAGGAAAAACTAATTTGAAATATATTTAACTGGATTTTAATTGCATTAAAAATATATTTTAATATTTAATCAAACATGTTTTTTCCTTCATTGGTATCTTGATACTTTCAAAGGATATATTCCTTCTTTAAGAAAAAAACAACCCACCAAGCCCTTCTCTTCCCAAGCACAGTTTCATCTGAANTTAAAAAAGGTTAACCTTAAACATATTTAATTTAAGCAAATAAGCAAGTAAGATTTAACGCTCAGTGGCAACAGAAAAATATCACCTCAACACGAGGAGAGAAAGCTACTAGCTGTTTGGCAAGGGGGAGAGAGCTTCTCAGATTACTCTAGAGAATACGGAATTTATGATTACTTGCCAAGCAGCATACATATATATTTGTATACAGACAAAGCTGAAGGAGCTCCCTGCCCTGAGAGCATAGGCCTGGCATCCTAAATCCAAAGGTGTTGAGTTGTCTGAAAAGAGAGAAGGGGCAATCATTCTGTAAGCACAACACAGCCAGATTTTTGAGGTATAGCCCCATTTTGGAATTGGTTCCTCTTGTTCATCAGAGCATGAAACTGTTCTGCAGCTGTGGTGGCATGAAATAAGGACCTAACTTCTGACAGAGGGAGATCTGACTGATCAGACACTGAAGTACTTTGTCCCTGGCATGTATTTACAGACCAAGTCTGCAGATCAGGATGATGCTTGAAAACAATACATTTCTTTTTTCAGGTGATAAAGAAGATGGAGAAGGCTGAGGTACTCAATGCCTTCCTCACCTTAGTCTTTACTGGTAAAACTTGCCTTCAGAAAACCCAGACCCCTGAGACCCTAAAGCAATTGAACACAAGTTCATGCAACCTGATGAGGTGTATCCCCGAGGACTAAGGGAGCTGGTGGATGTCATTGCGAGGCCACTCTCAATTACCTTTGGAAGGTGATGTGATTGGGAAAGGTTCCTGAGGACTGGGAGAAAGGAAATGTCACAGCTGTGTTCAAGAGAGGTGAGAAGGAGGATCTGGGGAAATACTACCTCGTCACCTTCACCTCAGTCCATGGAAGGTGCTGAAGCAAATCCTCCTGGGAACCATTTCCAAACATATTAAGAGCAAGAGGGTGATTAGAAGCAGTCATCGTTGATTTATGAAGGCGAAATCCTGCCTGACCAACCTGATAGCTTTCTTCAGTGAGAAGTCTGGGCTGGTAGATGAGGGGAGAGAGTTATTTTTCTTGACTTACTTGAACAAAGATTTCAACACTAGTAGTGACTAAGTGGCCAGTGAGGTGGATTGAAAACTGGCTGAACTGCCAGGCTCAAAAGATTGTGGAAGCCAGTCACTAGTGCTGTACCTCAGGGGTTCGCGCTAGGACCAATACTGTTTAACATCTTTGTTAGTGACCTGGATGGTGGGACAGAACACACCCTCAGCAAGTTTGCAGATGATGCTCAAAGAGGAGGAGGGGTTGATTCATCAGGTGATTGCAGTGCCGTTCAGTGGGATGTCAAGAGACCGGAGATCTGGGCCAAACGGAATCTCCTGAATCTGAGCAAAGGGAGATACCAAGTCCTGCCCTTGGGTAGAAAGAAACCCCAAGCACCCACCCAAACAAGCTGAGGGGTGTTGGGCTGGAAAGCAGATTTTCACTAAAGGCACTGGGGATTGTGGTGGACATCAAGTGAAACATGAGCCAGCAGTACCCTGGGCCAATGGAGGTGATCCTTCCTTTCTACTCAGCCCTGGTGAGAGTGCACGTGGAGTGTTGTGCCCAGGTTTGGGGTCTCCAGTACAAGAGAGTACTGAAGAAAGCCCAGTGAAGGGCCACAAAGGTGCCAAAAAGGATTGGAGCCTTTGTGATACAAGCAGAGGCTGATGATTGTTTAGCCTTGAGATGGAAGAGATCGGGGAGGACATTATTCATGTGTATAAATATGTGATGGAGAGAGTAAAGAGGATGAGCCAGACTCTTCTCAGTGGTGCCCAATGAAAGGAAGGGAGGCACAAACTGAAAAACAGGGAATTTCATTTAAACATCAGAAAAAAACTTTTTCTACTGTGAGTGTGGTCAAATGCTGGTATGGATGCTCAGAGAGGTTGGGGGGTAGTCATCCCTGGAGATAATCAAGACTCAACTGCTCAAGGCCATGAGTAACCTGCTGTAGCTGAGTCTTCCTAGAGCCCCCTGCCTCTTCTCTCCCCCATTTCTTTGATTCTAATTAGGCTGATTGTAATGACTAGTGTGTCTAACTCCCAGACCAAAAACTGCATTAAAATGAAGTTAAAGGTGAAGAACGGTAATTACAAAGCTTCTTAAATTAGCAGGCAAAAGTGTTACAAGATAAAAGCTCTGCAATTTGGTGTGGTCTAAGTTCAAACTGAATATAAGATAGAAGTATAGACATCCATCAATTGACTCATCTTCATCTGTGAGTTTATAGCTAAAGACTGGATATTTTGCCACAAGGACATATGCTCTAATGAATTCATTCATATGGTGTGGATTAGAGGGAAAAGTCCATGAGCAATGCTGTTGGCTCACATTGTACAAGGGATGAGGTTAGATGAGCTTTTTTCTTTTTTTCTGGCCATGAAGTCAGTGGAACTTGTGTCTTGCTGCCTCACATCTGTGCAGTTTCAATTTCGACAGAGTCAACGCTGAATATCTACAAAAAGTCAATGCCAAATAGACAAAAAAATGCTACCAACACAGAAAATTAATGTTTTAATCCTAGCCCCCTAGAACTGATTTTGCCTTGCTGCTCTACAGGAAACTGGATCAGAATTAATGTGTTAATGCCATTGCAGCCAACAATGGTATGCACTCGGTGGGTGACTAGAAGTGAGCACAGTGTCCTGTCTTGAAACGGATGGAGCAGAAAAAATGGAAGGACATGGGAGTTTGATAAATATGGATAAACACAGGAAAATTACTTCATGAAGAAAGAATACATATTAGGATTGCTTCTCCTAAAGGAGTGATGAGTATGCTGAAAAGAACTATAGACCTGTTGGCCCTTAAAAAGATAATTAAACATAGCAGTTAACTTCTAACAGGAAAAATATACATAATGTATGTTTGAATTCTGCAGACCACTTCTACAAGATATCCTTGAACCCAGAAATCTCTAATAGTTTTTAAAATGTTTGGACATTTTTTGATCAGATAACAAGAATGTCTACTGTAAGCAGGATTCAGTATAATGGATATCAACTTATGTGTTTGAGGATACCTTTAAATCAAGAGAGCAATGAACTTTTGTCCCCTGATCTATATCTTGGTCTACTGTGGGGTTGTCCTCATGTTTTTCTGAGGCACTTGGGGCTGACTGAAATGGCAGCAGATGAGGTGGACATTTAACTGGAGAAGTATAGTAATTGCTGTGTTATAAGTAAATAAGTTTAGTAGAGCTGACATGAAGTAAGGGAAAAATGTCATGTTTCTTTCCCCAGTTTGCCTACATCATTGAATAGTTGCCTATTCAGAGTCATAAAAGGGCTGTGGGGCAAAACTGAATTCCAGCACTGTTGGCCCAGGAGACTGCTGAAAATTAATTAAAAGGAATGTGTTTTACTCTGTATAGCAGAGAAGTAGAAGTACTCACCTGGCCCAAAACCACGTTACTGCTTGCATCTGCCTGGCCACAGCTTAATAAATGAAAAAGTGCAATCTTCCAAGTCTTCATCACCATCTCCTGTGCTTGATGAGCCACAGGCTTTAGTATTTCACCAACAATGTTCCTATGTCACCAAAATTGTACTAATTAACTACACACTTGTTAAGGGGAGAGACTGGGTGCCTGTCTCACACTGACATCTTACCTAGATGTACAAACTGGGTGGTGTCAGATCTAATCTTCCCCGGGGTCCAGACAGATTATTGTGAAACCTGTGCTGGAGCAGGTTGCAGGAGAGAGTGCTTGCCAGCTGTCCTGCTGTAACTGTGGCACAGCATGGCGAGAAGAAATGTAGGGCAAAATATATGAGTGGAAGAAGAACTCTCCAGCTGTGAAAGCATGCACATGGGCATTGGAAGTGCTGCATTCCAGCTCCTGCTTCAACCTCTTTTTTTGTACCTTATCAAGTGACCATTTTTAATGCAAAATAGCTAAGCATTTGGAAACCTGACAATACGTGGAATGAGATGAAGTGCTTCATGCTAGAAGGCTGTGGCTCATGTTTGTATTTTGAGTAGAAAGAACTGAGAGGAAAAATGAGGGCAGGGTAATTGGGGTTTAAAAGAAGAGCAGATAAAGGGGTTAAAAAATGAAACAGGAAAGTCATTTCAGAGCCTGTGGCAGCAGAAAAGAAGGATGGGCAAAGGAGCATGAAAGCAAAGGGGCAGAAGAGCATGTCACAGCATTAGTAATATTTTCTCTTTGAAGAGAGTTCTGACATTCTGTGGAGGTATTTTTGGCATCAGAGTTTTAATATGCATTTTCATACAGCTTACACACTTAAATCTTGCAGTATATCGAAGTACTCTCCGCTGCTGTATTTGTGAATGTTCCCTTAATTCAGAATGAAGTTGTGATTCTTCTCTAAGATCCAGAATAAAAATATGGCTATATATGTCTGTACAGCTTTTTAATATTTGAGAAGTGAATTGCAGAACCTGTAAAAACATCCTGGTTAGTCTGTCCTGGAGAACGAATTACTCTGCTTTTTTGCAGATCAGAAATCAGCTTCTATTGCTAGTCTGTGCCTCTAATATCTTTCAGAGGGAACATTCTGAGACAAATTTATTAGCTTGTTTCTTTTACACATATAATTCTTGGTCACCCTGTTAGAACCATCGCCAGGGATGCCACTTAGCACCAGAATCTATTCACTATAATTTGCTCAATATGTTGATTGAACATAGAGCAGTAAAGAGTCACAAACTTTTTATCACTACTGTCGTGGTTTAGCCCCACTCAGCAACTAAGCACCACGCAGCCGCTCGCTCACCCTCCCCCTCCCCGGTGGGATGGGGGAGAGAATCGGAAGGGCAAGAGTAAGAAAACCCACGGGTTGAGATAAGAACAGTTTAATAATTGAAATAAAATAATAATAATAGTAATAATAATAATGATAATAATAATAATAATAATAATTGTAATGGAAAGGAGAACGAGAGAGACAAACAAAACCCAGGGAAAAGAAAACAAGTGATGCAACCGCTCACCACCCGCCGACCGACACCCAACCAGTCCCCGAGCAGCGATCGCTGCCCCCCGGCTAACTCCCCTCGGTTTATATACTGAGCATGACGTCATATGGTATGGAATAGCCCTTTGGTCGATTTGGATCAACTATCTTGGGCTGTGCCCCCTCCCAACTTCTTGTGCACCTGGCAGAGCATGGGAAGCTGAAAAAGAAAGTCCTTGACTAGTCTAAGCATTACTTAGCAACAACTAAAACATCAGTGTGTTATCGGCATTCTTCTCATGCTAAATCCAAAACACAGCACTATGCTAGCTACTAGGAAGAAAAGTAACTCTAACTCAGCTGAAACCAGGACAACTACGCATTTGAAAAACCTAAAAACAAATTCCAGAGGTGAAAGGACGTGCATCTTGACTCTTGCCTTGCAAATGTTTCAGACGTCCAACTGCATATGCATCTGATTTGGGGTGTTAACCTAGGTTTATGCAAGTCACTTAAAATGAATTACAACAAACACATCCTCAGAGCCCAAAAGAGCAAAAAGAAATGAAAGCATATGCCTCCCAGTCTGTGCCTCACTTAGTCCATTAATATACCCGTTAATAAATATATCTTCAGTGTCAGCATTTGCAGAGTACATACAGTTTTCCTCCAAATTACTGATAAAGCTTATTGTACCACTATACTTGAATACCTCAGAGGTTTCAACATAGTTGATCTTACAGCTTGTCAGTGTACTAAAAAGGTCTTACTGTTCTGTAGGTATAGAAGCAGAGATCCTGATTGTCTTGCTTGGGGTACATAAGAAATGTGGTAGAGTAGACAATATTGGACCTGTCCATCCTGAATCCCCACTTATCACCCTCTCCAAAAAGTTCCTAAAAGTTGGGAATGGAGACTATTCCATTGAAATTACAGAAAACAACCTTTGTTTCCCCAGTCACAGATTCAATAAAGATATAGGCATTAGAAATGCGTGTATTCACACTCCTGTAACTTTGCATATTCCACTTTCTCCAAAATCTCATGAAACTTTGTTCTTCCTCTCGGGATCCAGAGACAAGAGATTATAGATGGGCTTGGTTTAGAATTCACACACATCCCCTGTACTTGAAAAGACAATTAACTTCTACATATTAAATCACAATTACCAAACAGAAGGGAAAAGAATCCAGACCCATGCTAAACAAATTCACCTACCTTAGGTACAAACACAAGGCAGAGAGTAATGGTGCTGCAGAATATTATGACTAAAGCAACGATGCAGAACTGCACATTGGGTTGGTCCCGAGTAAGGAATGAAACAGCAGCGCCGATAATGCACATGATCCCCACGTTGTATACACTCATTCCGATGTACTTGCTATCATTCAAAGCAGGAATGCTGACATTTCGTGTCTCCCAGGCTAGGAAACACCCGAATAACTGAAATGGTAAAAGAAGGAAAAAAGATGATAATTATAAGAGGAATTGGCTTACATCCAGAAAAAGTATTAATTTAAAACTGGTATGTTTTCTAACTTGTCAAATATAGTTGATATTACAATACAGAGATATACGCCTACCTTTTACCCAATATCTAATCACCTATGTGATTTGTTTTGCTCACTAGGACAGATTCCTGCTCTCACAAGAAAAATGTGAAACTTGGAATTTGTTGTGGTGGGAACAAATTTCTCTAAATGCTATGGCTATCTTTATTTTATACTTTTAGTAATTTTTAGAGACAGTCCTTCCTGTTTGTTTTCAAGGATTCCAGTAAAGATATAATCTGCGTTGTTCTTTTAGCTATTTTTAGCAGCTGTTCTCAATATACTCTTATCAATCCAGTCATTCATTGTATGATTATCACCTACATTAATAAACAGCAGTGCCAAGATGTGTCCCATGGGAGACAAATACACAATGTAGAAAGTATCACCCTAGTTGTTCAGATTGCAATTACAAAGTCTTTTATTATAGTGGGAATCTGTAATGGCCTTTCAATTGCAGTTGTCTAATGATTTCTGGCATAAAACATTCTTGTGGCACTTTTTTGTTTGCTTTTTTCTTTGGTGTATTTTTAAGTTTTAGCCCCTTTGTTATTTGCAATATGCTTTTGCAATTCAGCAAGGGAAAGTCTTTGGTGTAAGGAAGCTGTCTTCATCCCTTGAAATTTAATTAGATTTTTCTACAACATGAACTGCTGCAAACAATTATTTTTTTTCTCTTGCATTCCTCAGAGAAATTCTGGCAATGCAGTAAGACCATAAATGAACTCAAGAAGTAGTATATAGGTAACCCAGCCTACAGTCTAGGCAAAGCCCTGTAAAAGTGTATGGTGCCCTGGGAAGAATAGCAGACAGCAGATGGTATTGGAGGGAAGGGAAGGACAGAGAGAGAAGCCATCACTAAGATCCAAGACACACTTTCTGTGTTTTCTAGCTTTTTCTGATCACACTGCAGGGACAGACAAGAAGGAGAAAGAAAAGAGGTGCACTCCCATTGACTTTGGTACCCTTCCTCCCAGACCATCACATTTGTCCACTGCCATGTCATGGAGATAATCTCTTTTATACAACTGCAGCCCATGTGGCAATCCAGGAAATTAAGAGGTCTATGATGATGCCATTTGGGGATTAATTGCAGTTGCCTAGTAAAAATTTACCTTCTGCTTTTTTCCTGTGGGAAAAAACATTAAAAACTTCAAAAGCAAATAACCTGGAGTCGAAGAACACTGTTTGGTTGCCAGTCAAGCACAAGAGAGTTGGGAACTGACAGATTTATGCTTGCTGTACAAACTCAGTTTTGCCCTGACATGCTTTCAACTGTAGTAACAACTGGGCATTAATAACTACAAATTTTCTTGATTATTTGCTTAGTTTTTACCTCAACCAACAACGGCAACAAACCCAACCATTTGTGACTCAGCTGCTTTGCACTCCCACAGAAACTAGCAGGCTGCAGCCACCTACCTACTCACCCAGGCACTTCAATCCAGGACTTGCTGCCGAACTGCCAGCCCTGCCCTCCCATTGCTGAGCTTGTCTGCTAGCTTATTGTTACCCTGCCACATGTTCATGAGCAGACCCGGCTGGAAGGCTTTGGCAGATTAGGCATCTACTCTCAGCCCATGGAATGTGGCAGGCTGGAAGTGCTGCCTAGTCCAGGCAAGCCTCTTGCTCACCCACTTTCCAATGCTGCCATCACTGCCGCAATCCAAGTCAAGATACGTAGGCAGGGGTGGACCTTCCCAGAAACAGCAGCAGCAGTTGCCCTTCCAATCCTTACCCAAGCCTTCCTCGGCAATGTTCTCACCCTGCCCCCTCCACATGCTTCTGCAGGACATGGTCCTTTCCAGGGCACTCCCTTGCCTCCTTGTCACAGGCCTACCTCTTCTGTTTTACCCATCTCCTCTTGTAGGTCTAGAGCCCACACCTCATCCCAGTCCCTGACCTCTTCCCCTGCCCTTCCCAGCAGCCTGAGAAGTACGGGAAGAAAAGTAGCAGCTGCTGCAGGAGGAGCATGGGAGGGGGCTGCTCTTGACAGGTCAAGGTGAATGTAGACAGTTACCTGGAGGAGAGAGGGGTCTCAGAGCCGTTCAGGTAGGGCAGCTGAGGTGGGTAAGCCATTTATGGAGCTGGGTAGCTTGGTGCCAGAGAAGCAGCTCATCCCCTAATACATTTTCTAGAGCCCCTCAGGTAACCAAGATGATGCTTCCAATAAGGAAGGATGCAGGCAGCACTCCTCTGTGCACAGTGCACAGATGGAGCAGGGAACGTACAGCCTCCTTCCCAGGCTCTGCAGAAGCAAATCGCCTGCTGTATTGACCTGGCTGCACTGGGGACATACACCAGTGGTACCTTTATTCAGGATACAAGCGTATTCCTCCCAGACACTTTCCTGTCTCAGTGGTTGCCTGTTCGGCGTTCCCTGCACTCTTGCTGCATCGCAGCTCAGCTGTGCTGCAAATTTACACTGTGCCAGCCCCTGAACGGACAAACAGGCTGGTCTGGGCTGAGCTGTTTTGAAGGAATCCTTATGTGTGTCTATACATGTTTTTAAAGGGATGAGACCCTGATTAACTATGGAGAAGATTTCTATCTTGTCCTGCTACAATTAATTATTAATGAGATTTTTAGGGTTGTAGGTCATCCCTCTCTCTCCCCCACTTCTCCCAGTATGAACAGGTCCCTTCCAAAAGCATTATTCTGGGAATACAGCCAACATACTTAAATGACGCCAGCACTTATTACAAATAATGGGCATGAATTTATAGCTGAGGCAGTTATAAAGCAATCTAAAATATCAATTATAATGGAAAAAGATCATCTGAACAGTGTTGTGGGGTTATGGTTTGGCCCGTTCTCATTTATAATTGAGAACAGCATGGAAAATGGTTAAGTATCTTACAGATGAAAGGAAGATATTTATTTATATGATAACTAAAGAAAGGGAGAGGCTCTTGCAGCAAGTGGGTTTCCTCAGAATGATGCACTGTAAATCTGAGAGCGTTGTTTTTAATTTTTATTGGCATTTTGGGTAAAATGCTTGCCTCAGGAAGAGAGCTCTCCTTTTCTAAAAGTCACAGCTCATCTTTGAGACTCATACGTGGATAAAAGCTGAGAGTTTTCTGCAGCCTGCTGCCAGGACAGTGGTGATTGCAGAGGTGCTCCTTGTTCGTCTGCTACAGGTGCCTGCAGGGCTCCATGGGGTTGATAAGATTTCTCCTCTGAGATAGAGCCTTCTTGAGGGAACATGACACTTTGCTCTCCCTCCATCTGCCCTTCGCATGTTCCCCCTGCCTGAGGCTCAGCCAATCTGCACAAATGAAAGATTCATTTTTATGACTGCAAAAATCCTTACAATCCCTAAAATGGCTTGGTTGAGGAATGGGATGCAGACGTTGTTAGGGAAAGGTCCAGATTTCTGTGGTTCCTTGACAAGTTTTGAATATGAAACATATGAGCTCCAGTTAAAAACACAGACTCTCAGTACCCAAATTCAGCTGCTCTCTACTCCTGGTACCTAAACTTTAAATATTAATTTTCCGCAGCTATGTAAATCATGCTTCTGATTATTCCTGGGGACACCTAAGTCTTGAGGCTGCAGTGCAATTTAAGGACTATTTGATATTTAATGCCTGCTGGGATTTGCACTGCAGCTGTCTCTCCTATTTCTCGTGGAGGGCTTCAAGCTGGTAAAGGCTTCTCAAAGCATGTCTACCATCTTGGGCTCCACACAAAATACGGCGTCAGCCATCTTTGTTCAAGATGATGATGCTGGTGACAACCATTGCATAGCTTTGTGTTTGGACAACATGGCACAATTCCAAATTTTGCCTGAGATGTTCTCCCTAGCCCCAGACTAGAGGCTGTCTTCAGAAGGAGCTCTCAAACTTCTTTCAGAGCTGTCAGATTTTATGTAATGAGAGAATGACTATCTTAATTACTTGGGCACTTGTGTGGGATGTTAGTTCTGATCTCTGCTGAGAATTATGATTAAACAGTATTTAGAGAAGGCGTGCATGAACACACTGGGATGGAGGCAGGCAGCTCTTAGCAGTGCTGATGTGCTAGATTCGGAGAAGGGTAGGACACACCTGTCCCCACTGTTTTATCCCAGCTCGCTTAGGCAGCTCCTTGCTGGCAGTTACAACTCCCATCTTGAGGCTCCTGATGGAAACTGTGCATCACAGAAGGGGTTTGAATAACTCAAGGCTGTGCGTTCTCCTATAGAAAGCAGTTATCTAAAAGTTAAGCATCACAATAGTCTACTGTCAAGTCTAATGGTCTAATTTAAGTCCCTTTGGGGATCTCAACCAGACACATTGAGAATGCAACTAGGAAGGCTTCCTACATCATTAGTCATTAACTTAAAGCCTTTTCCCATTTTGGTCTACTAAATACACACTTTATTGATGTAGAAAGTGTCATAAAATGTTGTTTTGGATTTCCTCTGAAGGTATGGGCTGTACAGGCAAGATTGGTTTGTTTCATCTTTTGTTTGAAGGTAGGCAGCTTCCATTTGACACTGCATTGATTTAGAGTATTACCTTTGTAGCAGATGATATGGTGGGTTTAGGCTGTGTTGTCAGTGCACCTAAAAAGGCTGTGAGACAACCATAGAATAAATTTGGGGAAAACAGTATCTGAAGACAACTGGATTATACCACTGTAACTAAAGATAGAATTCTGCTTGCTAAAGGAAATCTGTATTAAAGTCTTAGAGGGACAACAGGACTATGGAGAATACAATATTTGTGTTTATGGAGTTTAACAGGCAAACATGAATGTTTAAAAATCTTGTAGTGACTAAATTGTGGTAGCTGGGAATATAATAAAAGTGTTGTAGCTGAAGTATTGGAAAACATTTAACACTGTTTTTCAAAACTCTGCTAGCTAGTTCATTTTAAATCTTGTTCACCAGAATTAATGTTAAACACAGTAATGATTGCTTACTGATCCACAACATATATTAATACAACCAAGTGTCTAATTTGCTATTGGATGCATAGACTGGCAGATGACAGGCAGGAAATTACTTATCCTCCTATATTCCCTCTTGCCCTGTACTGCCCTTAAACCATTTTGTCTATATGCTTCATTTCAAAGTTATCTCTGCTTACACTTCGAACATGGGTTACGAGCAGTATTAGGAAAGAAAGATTAAGAAAGAAAATTATACTGAGGATATCAGACAAGAGCAGAAAAATACCAGAGGAAAAGTCTCCAATCTTGTCAGAAGCCATGCTTGCCAATAACTAGAGGGTATGGTTTTGGAAAGATTATGTGTTGGACCAGGCTGCAGCTTTGCAACTAATTACCGTATTCTAGTAGCACTTACTGAGCTCACTTGTGGATCATAGCCCTGCTGCGCTGCATGAAAGAACAAAAGCAAACCTTCACTTCAAAGATCTTACATCTGGGGATTTTTTGGTTTGGTTTGGTTTTGTGGTTTTGGGTTGGCTGTTTTTTTTTTTTTCCTAGCTAGATTACTGGGAGATTTCCCCTCCTGCCGCCCCTTAAAACAAAGGCAGTTCTGGACAGCTGGAGTTGTGGGTTTCCCTACTCATGTTCATTCATTAAATCCAGATCATCACAGACATAGTCACATTTTTATTTCAGTGAAATGGCTGCAGATTTTTTTCAAAAACAATTTTCAAAACTAAAAAAAAAAAAGCATTTTGATTTTCAGGTTTTCATTGGAGAATCGGGCAGGGAAACATACTGAGCAGTTTTCAGGAAGATGTATAGAAAAGTTTTTTTTTTTTAATTGCCAGAACACCAAGCAAGATTAGCAAACTGAAAGACAAGATATACCCTTGCAGGTCTCCTACCTTCACAGTCAGTACAATCTGATGTTAAACCATCACTCACTCCCCTGATCAGGTATGAGTCAGCTGTGTATTTAGTTCATTTTCGCACAGCTGCTCTGGATAGACAGTACTAAAGGAAAGCTTAATATTTCTATCGAGCATTAGAATGATAGCTAAATATTTTTTTAAATTGCAAGATATGATATTCAGCTATTCAAAAGAAGGGCTTTCTTCGTAAAGGTCTTGGCAAAGTCCTTTATGCTGCACGGTACTTAGTATGGTCCTGCCCAGAGCAAGATGGAAAAGCAGCTGCACAAAGCTATGGACAGTAACATGCATCCAGATAAAATTTTCCGCTTTATACTCCATCCCCTCAAATCAACAGGTTAATAAAATCTTTTCCCTTCTTTCTATTCAGACTGTATTTGACTTTCTTCCACGTAACTTCTGCTTAGTCATGAAAAACATTACAGTAACTAAGCTGAAACAAATACACAATTGGTTATTAGCAAATATCCATTTGGAATAGCTTTACATTGTCTCTGGCATAAGATTACTACAGACAATCACAGCACTGTAAAATGATCAAACATCTCTGATAAAAACAAGTGTGTGCTACAACTTAAATCTGTTTCTGCTATATAAAAATTGATGCCAAGAGACATGTAAGGGAATATTGCAATATCTGCAATATTTCAAGAATATATTTGAAGTTTCCTTATGGTCATAGTAGGGAAAAATTTATCCTACAAAACCATATGGTAACTTATGTTTTGGATGCTAAAACACTGTCAATGTTTTACTAAAGATAGAACAAATATCTGGTACCACTATAAACTACCTTCCCCCACCACAAAGCTTAACTATCTTCCTCTCTAATGATTGTAAGATGGGACAGATGGGTTGGTGTTGAAGCCACCATAAATATAAGTTGGAATCATGCAAAGTAACTGAGAAGGCAGCAGTCCCTTCCTCTGAGTACTCCTTTTGATCATGAAGGGAATTAGGAAAGAATGCAGGTAAATGAGTTAAAAATCAAAGGTATTCTCAGAAAATAATTAGGAATTTTAACATAATCTGGAGACTATTCAATTTTTCTACACAGAAAATGTATTAATTTGATAAAGAGATTAATTAAGAATAGACAAATTTTTTGTATAGTATTGTAAGATAGTTGGGAGGGTCTTGAAGAAATCATCCAGTGCAACCTCCTGCTCAAAAAGCAGGCTCAGCTGCGAGGCCAGACCAGGCTGCTCATAGCTTTGTCCAGTCTGGTCTTGAAAACTTCTAAGGATGAAGGCTGATCAGCCTCTCTGGGCAGCCTGCTCCACTGCTTCACTTTCCTCAGAGCAAAAAAAAATTTCTTTATATCTAGTATGTATTGAGTAAATGTAGTAAAACAGTAAAAACAAGGAGCGCAGGTTACACACCATGGCTGTACTGTTCATAAGCAGCTCCTGGGCTAGATGTACAGAGGGGGCTCAAGCACTGAAGTGGTAGTGAGAAGCTACATCCAGCACCCAGCAAGGATGGTCAGGCTGTCCCTCAGTATCATCTGTAGGTGTCTGAACGCTGTTAGCGCCCAAGTTTCTGCTTCTGTGCACACTAACAGCTGCCTGGACTCTGGCTGGGTATTAGCTTGCTGGTGCCTGTCACACAACCAACTTCTGTTGGAGTTCGGAGAAGAGGCATTTCAGGCTAGTGAGGTCCATGTACCCCAGCCAAGCTGCTCTTGCCTCCGGCCCACCAAGGCAAGAGCACCAAGTGCTGACTGAAGACTGTGCCGCTGGGCACTGACTGCAGCCCAAACTCTAAACCACGGTACTTAACTCCTTTTTGCAAATCTAATTCCAAGTGCATGAAAACATTGGAAAAGTAATGTTTATGGATTAGCCATCAAAGCGAAGGAAGCTATTGGAGAAGGGACCACAGAAAACAACAGGAATATTTACAAACAGCAACTGAAACATGTTTGGGTATGTGCTGTAAACTATCTGCCCTAAACTTCACAAATGTAAAGAAGCTTTCCTTACCATAAAAATTGTTTTGGTTATTGTGGAATCTCAAACAAACAAGTGATAAAATTGGACGAAGACTAGACAGAATGTGACAAAGTCTAAAAAGAGGAAATGCATAATAATGATTATGAATTAAAGTTCTAAAATACAGATAGTGGAAAGGGGAGTTAAATATATAGTAGAAAATGAACAGCTAGCAGCATTAACAAAATTCATAAGGATTTCTAAAAATATATGTGGAGAAGAAGGAATCCTAATAATGATTCATTCCCTGGAAGATGACAAATTCAATAGTAATGATGCATGATAAGATATGCTTAATGAATATTTTTGTCCTATATTTATATAGAGATGGAACAATGCATTCACGTCTTGCCAAAACAGTGAAATGCAGCTTATTCCAGCAATAAGAGAACTCTTGAAAACCCTGTCAAGAAAAGCTGTTGTAAACAGAGATCTGGTAACTTGCATGCAGGAGTTTTAGGAATTGATTCAGAAGTTTTCTGGACTGCTGGACTTAATTGTTGATATTTATTGGAATTCTGGCAAAGCTCCACTTAAGATATAAAGAGGCCATATGGGAAAAGAGAAAGCGGAACCTCTTCAGTGATTACAGAACTATTACGGTAATTTCTATCCTAAGCAAATTAATGAAATGGCTGATACATGAACTCAGGCAATAAATGACAAAAAAAAGATAGCAATATAATTCAACATGCTATTATTTTTTTCAATGAGATTGCAAGACTGAATAAAGATAATCACATTTATGCAGCCTACTTGGGTTTCTCAGTAGTGTTTGTCTTAATACTGCATGGTATTGTTATTTAAAAATAGTATGTTACAAAATCAATACAACAAATTTAAACTGATTGGAATCTAGGTGGTAGATCTCAACATGTAACTATTAATGAGAAGCTACTGAAAAAAAGGATAGGTTTCCAAAAATTCTTAAGCTAATGCTATCCCATATTTGTACATTGACTTGAAAGAGGCTATAACATCATGGCTGAAAATGATGCAGAGGAAGCAGAGGTGGAGAATGGTAAATGATTAATAGATGCCATTTTCGTAAAGCAGTAAGATTTTTAGAAAAGTCACAGAAGTTTGGCCAAACTCAGGGTAGTTTGCCTAGAAATAAAGGCATCAGGTCATTTTAGAGAAAGTGGGATAACACATATGCAAGACCCACCAAGGTTCAAGGTTTGGAAGTCAGAGCTAGACAAATTCAACTTAGTGATTAGAGAGCCATGGGAAACAGAGGGATTCTTTCAGACTTGAAATAAGATTGACAGTTACCCCAAAGATATCTTTTAGTTGAATTAATACTTTATTTGGCTTCATAAATCAATTACGGAGTTGTGTTGTGCAGTATGTCAACTATAGTGACCAAAACAAAACACTGGACTATGAATCATTAGAAGGAGTTAAATTTCTTATTCTTAGCAACCTTTACCAAGTCCCATGACGTATATGCATCAGTTTGTCCTATCTCCACCATGAAATACTGATGTTTTCACCCTTAGCAAGGTTAACTAAGGACCATATGTTAAAAACTGTGTATCAGAAGTAGTCAGTAATATTACTTATAGCTTAAAACCCCCTCAATTAACACTTACAGGTTAAAAGTAGGATTTGATACTGAAACTGAAAATACACCTGGGCCTTGAAAGCCTGTTTCTCAGTAGCTGAATAATATGTAACTGTAATAATACGTCAGCAACACAATGAAATTTCCAACATATGTACACCTTCAGTCTAATGTTAATTAAACACATTATCACAAAGAGGGGAATCAAACTGCAGACAAGTCTACTATGTGTCGTTAATAAGCAAAGAGCCCTAGGAGTTCAATCCATCCTTAATCTGGTGTTGTTCTGGCTGAGATTAGAAAAATAATTCATACCCCTCAGAAAGATGTTAGTGCCCTCACCAATAATGCACCACTGGCAAGTTTAAGATGGTGTGATTTCTATCATCCTTTAGAATATATGAAATAAAGGTACTTTTCAACATGTCTGCACCATCAGAAATCAAAAGCTAGACATACTGCAACTGATGGTCACCATGCACACACAGACAGACCTTGAACTTGAATGTAGCCTTTTAGGAGCTGAACCTGAGATGAGAAAAAAACCTGAGTCCCATATGTGTGGTGGGACTTGGCTGGGGTCACTAAGAAGACTAATACAATGACAAAGGCAGGATGTAGGATGGCTGTGTTCCTATTATTCTCTGGTCACCAGTCCTGAAGAATCTGAATCCAATAACTGAGAAGACTTCATGCAGTTAGTAAGCATTTCCTCACATCCCTTCAAAGGCAATTGAAGAATCGTGAATCTGACTTTTAATGTTTGCTTACTTGAATACAGAAGGAACCTGTGCATCCTGGCGAGTAATACCTTCCCTTATTTTGCCTTGCCTTGCCTTCCCTGCCCTTTCCTGCCCTTCTGTGCTCTGCCCTACCCTGAGTGATTTATTCACTGCATCAGTGCATTTAAGTCATCAAAATGGACAGTATTACTTTAAATATTCAAGCCAAAAAAGAAAAGTACTTTTTTAGGTTAACCCAATTTTTTGTATTCTCATTTTGAGACAACAAGAGGTCACTGTAAATGATTTTGGCCTGAGTAAATCATTAAGCCATTTCACCTTAAATATTGCATTGTACTGTAATTAGCAATACTAGCTCTTTAGTGTAAAGTATGTTAAATTGGAGATAAGTATTTCTTTATTACAAACTGCAGAATTTTGTACTAGGTAAACCTTTATAAAACGATACAGTAACATGAGAGGTTCTGCTTTTTGTTCTGAAGGCAAAGTATGTGTGGCGTACAGAAACATCTTTGGTGATGAGATAAAATGCATCAATCCTGTTGTCCTCATATAACTCACCACAGCAATTATTTAAGTGATTCAGAAGAGCATCTTCCTTTTTGATATGTAGCGATACATGTGATAAAAGGGCACTGGAGTAATAAGAAGTGTATATTTCACTGGTGGTTATGAAACACTGTGTGCCTGAAATAAGTATAGTGAGTAATGCCAAATGGCGTTTGCAAACTTAAACAAACTGAGTCACAAATCTTGTAGAAAACAGTCCAACATACATGCCAACAAACCAATCTAGGGCAAAGGACTAGTGAGAACAAATGCAGTATGATTATTGTCCAGCATGATTCAAACTTGAAAGAAACTTCAAAGAAAATTACCTGAGAATGTATTTTTAAAATGTATAATGTTATTTTCCCTCTTTAATAATAAATTACAGATTTTTAATTGAAAACATTATTGAAATTATTTTTGCAAAAAAACCCCACCATTTGTTTGAATCCTTCAGTATTTGTAAAGGAGTTTTAATTTGATTTGTTCATTTACACTGCTCTAAGTGAACCAAACGTATTTACTTGTTTACTTTTCAAACAGAACAACAGAGAAAAATGTCTTAAGCACTTGTATAAGGAACACTGGCAAATTCTACCTGGGAGAACACAAAATGAACTGTTCAAAATTTCTATACAAGGAGATTGGAAAGTAACAAAAGCATGGAAAGCATTGTTCATTTTAACAAATTATCTAAGAAAAATCTTGTAAAGATTTCACTATGCAAAGTGAAAAATACTCTCCTAATTGAAGAGCAGGAATTTATTGACAGATATGTAAAACCAGTAATAAAGTAATATACTAGAAAAGGGATGAAAAGTTAAGAATGTCATCCCTGAAGATAAATAAATGACCTAACAGATACAAACCATCACCACATCAAGTGTAAATATTGCAATAAAGTTAAATACCTTGTCAGCAATTGGGTACTAAAGCCATGTTTTCCAGTTTAGCTGTGTCTCTTTGGGAGATTTGGCTTAAAAAAGAGACAAAATCAGAGACTGGCACTATGAAGATTAGGAAGAATCAAACAAAGAAATATAAGCAGGAATTTGAGAAGCTCCCAGCTCCACACGGGGACTTGCAGACCGGTCCTGCTATGGTACAGGGGCTTTGACAGACTGAAGGAGCCCTTGCGCCCTTTTATTTGCAACGATCTCTTTTGAGCTGGACATTGGTGTGCAAAGAAGTTCCAGATACGATGTACTGGTACAATTTGGGGTGGTGTGCTGTGTTTTTGCATAAAGCATGATATTTTATGGCAATGGATGGCTATATCTCACTGTGGCCCCAGTGCTGGTCAGTGTCATGGCTCCTAAATTCTGGTGGCCTTGCCTTCAAAAGAAAAATTCCTCAATGCTGTGCTACATGCTGAGGTTACTGTGAATCCAGAGCTGCTCAGAGCTGCCCAGTAAGAAATGCTGAGATGTGGAATCTCTTCTAATTCCTCATCGTTTTTGGGGGGATGAAGTATGTCCTAGCTCTTAGTTTCACAGCCTGCTTGAACGTTCTCCTAAAAATAGGCATCTACACCTAAAGTGTCTTTTTTTTTTTTTTTTTTTTTTTTTTTAAATGGGAAGGTGGGAAGGCTTCCTTTTGGTTGGTAGCTCCAGGATCAGAGCTCTCACCTGGGAACTGAAGAGACTTGGTGGTACTGCCTTCCCTGCCTGAAGGCACTCCCCAGCAGATTAGTCTGACCACAAAGCTACTGACTGTTTAGAACTAAAAAAAAAAACTCTCATCCCTTCCTGTTGAACTTTGTATTGCGTATTTAAAGATCTTTCAGCCTGAAAAAAGCAGCATGAAAAGCAGCAGGACTCTGCAGCCCAGCAGAGCAGTCATTCACGGTGGAGAGGGAAGACGAGTACTCCAGGCACCAGCAGCTCCCTCTCCCTGGCTTCCCCCGGGGCAGCAGCACCAACCACGCTGAGTGGTAGCAGCTGGCCCAGTCCTTCACGGGTGTCCTGACGAAGAGCCATGCTACAAATACACAGAACAGATTGAACCCTTTGGGCAGTGTAAACCAATGTTCATCTAGGTTTAGGATCCAGATGGGGCTCAGCTCAAGACAGGTGTTCAGCTGGTCAGTGCTGTCAAAATCAGATGTTTTTAAAACCTTGAGGCTTAGGAGCTTTTAGTCACTAATAGTCACCTTTACAGGTTTTTTTTTTTAAACTATCAAGGTTTAGGATTCCTGGTTCTTGAGGTCCATTTTAGTAACTAAATCTTTTTATGGAGATGGGCCTTGGTGACAAAAGGGTTATTTTGATTCAGGCTCCAAATTCATCTTGCTTCTCCTGCGGCTATTCCTGAAGGACATTTGCAACTCAGAGGCAAACACCTAGAATAACCTAGTCCCACCTTTTTGGAGAACCTAAAGGAATTCAGACTATCAGGCTTCTTTATTTACAAAGTTGTCTCATTCATAGACCCACCTTTTCACTATTGAATTTCTTGGTTTGCGGTATATCTATAGTATTCGCCTTAAGTGCTATTAGTGTCTTATTTATTTTACATATTCATATATCCACATATTACCACCTAATGAACTTTAGAACAGGTCCAATTATAAAAGATGTATTCAGTGAAGCTTTAACTCACTCCCAGCCATCAGGAAAGCAAATATAATTCAGTTCATGCCTATCAGTAAGTAGCAGCTTGAAGTCAGTGCTGTGCAGAGCAAGCTATGCTTACCATCAGCAGCCCTTTATAAGCGTAGACAATCCCAAGCCAAATTGTCATGTGAGTGTTTTCACAGTGCTCCAAGATTGGTCGGATGGAGATATCTCTGCCTGCAGGGTCCGGCTGCAAAAATAAAAGGTGAAATATTTGGATTCAGATTTCATTTGTATTCGCACCTCAGAGGTACTTAAATCTATTCTCAGTAGATGGAGGATGTGTGGAATACAGAGTGGACAACTTCAAAGTGACTTGTGACGACTGCAGACCCACGAACCTGCAAAGGAATACAGTGAAAAGCAAAGATCTGAGGAAACAACTGCATGATAGCTACCACCAGGTGAAGTCACCTCTACTATAAACCAGAAAGATGTCTGAAGTCACTCATCTTTAACAGTGTCAGTCACTTTTATCAGCTTTAGGGCAGCTAATTTTTCGATAAGGCAAACAGCTTGAATGCACAGGCATGAAAATAAACGTGCTTAAATTCATCCCTCCTTTCAGCTGTGGTTCTTGTGTCACTGGCAAATGGCTGATAAACAATGTATGAAACACTGCTGCGTTTCGGGTGTTTTTTCATTGACAACTATGAGCTAAATCAAAGACCATTTACTATGGAAACTACATCAGTAGCTTAGAAGAGAGTATAAACCATAAAAAATCTGGAAAAAAATGTCCTTTAGAGCAAGCGAAAGTCTATGCAAAATTTAATACTGCTGGAAGCTTTGCAGCTTTCCATTTATTTTGAAAAGGAGATTGTACAAAAGTGCAGAATCAAGAGGATTTGCAGACTACCAGGGCTGTTTGTATGAAGGAGAAGTTATAATTAAGGTTCAGAGAAACCTGCAAGAACAACCCCCAATCTCCCTCGCATTTTTTTTTTACAACAGGAAAAAAAAAACAGTTGACACAAAGAGCAAACGGGTACTAGCTACTATGCTGTCTACAATTAGAATGTAGATTAGGGTATGGTGCAACTGCTTTTTAATGGTGTATGCTGTATAAGAACACAAGGTGCCTCTGGTATTCGATTCTAAGGGATCCTGTTTTAGTTAGATACCGCAGAATCCTCTGGTTGGCTGTTCTGAGCTGTGTGTACCTACAGTCTGTTTTGCTTTACAGAACACACTGAAATACTGAAAGCTATTTTTCCTTTCTACTTTGAAACACTGGATCTGAACTTCAGCTAAACTAAGATCAACCCAGGCATAACTGGTTGTCCCAGTGGGCTTTGGAATTTCCCTTTTGATGAATAACATGTATAAAATGTCTCATGCAGAAGTATAATGTGCGCTTGCAGCCCAGAAGGCCAACCGTATCCTGGGCTGCATCAAAAGAAGCGTGGCCAGCAGGTCGAGGGAGGTGATTCTGCCCCTCTACTCGGCTCTGGTGAGACCCCACCTGGAGTACTGCGTCCAGCTCTGGAGCCCTCAGCACAGGAAAGACATGGAGCTGTTGGAGCGAGTCCAGAGGAGAGCCACAAAAATGATCCGAGGGCTGGAGCACCTCTCCTACGAGGACAGGCTGAGAGAGTTGGGGCTGTTCAGCCTGGAGAAGAGAAGGCTGCGGGGAGACCTTATTGCGGCCTTTCAGTACTTAAAGGGGGCCTATAGGAAAGATGGGGACAGTCTTTTTAGCAAGGCCTGTTGTGACAGGACAAGGACTAATGGTTTTAAACTAAAGGAGGGGAGATTTAGGCTAGATATAAGGAAGAAATTTTTTACACTGAGGGTGGTGAAGCACTGGAACAGGTTGCCCAGAGAGGTAGTGGAGGCCCCATCCCTGGAAACATTCAAGGTCAGGTTGGACGGGGCTCTGAGCAACCTGATCTAGTTGATGATGTCCCTGCTCACTGCAGGGGGGTTGGACTAGATGACCTCTAAAGGTCCCTTCCAACCCAAAGCATTCTATGATTTTATGATTCAAACATAATGATTATTATATCAGATGAGGAAAAATCACATTTTCACCAACTGAAACATAGAATTGTATGTGGAAGGACTTTAGAGACACCTGAATAATTTCCTAAAGCTTATTGTTGCTGCCTCTGATGCTGGTATGAATTTTGCTATGGATTTCAGTGGTCACAGCATTAATCCACAGCTCAGTTTCTTCCACCAGTCTTTTTGTATTACCCCTGACCTCGTACACTGCAAAAAGATAATGTAACAAACAAGGAGGTAGGCATGGGAGAACAAAAGAACCCAAACCACCTTGTGCTATGCACTGCACAGTCAAAGGATTTGCAGCTTTCTTTGCAAATCCTGCAGTAGGCAAGACATTAACATTTAAAACCTTTTCTTATCCTGGACTTCTATAGAAACACTGAACAGGAGAATAAAGATCTTTGAAAAAAGGTGTCCTAAAATAAAATAAGATAAAAACTGAGAAGGCAATACTAACTCTCCCAGGGAGCTTATGTCTCCGCCCCAACAGTTGCTGATGGCAAGCTAACAACCATTAGCTGAAGAATTGAAATGACTGCAAACATTAAGTGGCATCACAACACTTAAGATGCTATGGATGTTTGTCTGGGGATCAGTTAAACTACCTCATTCTCCCTCATCAGTGACAAAAGTCCAATGCTAAAATTTAGGTGCACTGAAGGGAAAGTATCCTTTCATGTCAAAGTTATATCATTTTTGACTAGTATGAAGGAAAGTTCACATGACAAATCTTTCAAATACAGCGCTGAATGTTAACTGAGGTGTGAACAGGACTGTGCCACAGAGAAATTTTTCTGAAATTCTAAACTACACCTGAGATTGCTATAAAGATTTTTTTTTCCATCTTTGAGTCACATTATGCCAATAGTTGCATCCCTCATGGTCTGGAATTATGGAAATTACATAAAACTTAAGCTTGTGGTCATCAGAATGTCTCTTTTTTTTTTTTTCCTTCACACTGGAGAGTCAGCACAGGACTGTCTCTTATTTCCCCAGCTCTACGTCCTTTCTGCCATGTATTGTCTCTATTTCAGTTTCATACTTTTGTGAAACAAGAAAGTTTATAAATAATGTAGACTTCCACTTGGTGTGATGCACGATGTCATGTGGTTTGTTTCCCTTGTCCCTGGATTGAAACCTCCACTCACACTTAGACTGAAGCATTCCACCACTTTTAACTAACTATAAGCAATTGGAATTATTCCTTATTTCAAAGAATATTACTGAAATGCAAACTCCTATTTGGTAGGTGGCAGATTATCTTTTTATTTTCACTATGTGGTTATTCTCTAATGCAAACTTGCTTCAAAGTTGGAAAGCATATGCCCATTCATTACTCAAAACTGAGAGACATGGGCAGAAAAATGACAAAATGGAAAACATAACTTGTTTTCAAATCCTATTAGAGAGAAAGAAGACTATCATTTCCTTAGTAGGAAGATTGCCAGATTTTATAAGGCAATGATAGTTTAAAAAAAATGTTAATTAAATAAAACAGTGTGTTCAGATTTTCTATGTAAGATAAATTCTTGTGAAGTACCCTAGGGGGAGCAAGAAAAGAGAGAATACTGATTGCAGCATCAGCAAAAGCATACATGGGGCAGCACTTCTTTCAAAGTGCTTTCCAGATCTGCAAGGTGGTAGTATTTCCAACAAAATTTTGCTGAATACTTGTGCATGTGGATTTAAGCATTGGCAGGTAGCAGTAATTTTACAGTGAACTGATTTTGCTGATTACTTATCGCTACTGCAAAATGACATTCCTGTTTTATGGCTTTTAATTTGCCATTCTGTTTCTTCACTGATTTTGCATGAATTAACTAATCATAGCAAAAAGCTGGGTTAAAAAAACATATGATATTTTCTGATGTCAAAAGAATTTTTAAAAACTCTACAATTACAGCTGAATGGAGCACTTCACTGACCTCTCTAATCATCCACCATTTGTGCACTTTGTTACTGCTTTGGAGAGGATGACAACATAAATGCTACCAGTGATTATATATGTACTGGAAATTTGCCCTTTCCTTTTATAGAAAACAATCTAAATGCCCTTCAGATGTCATTCTCAAAAGCCTGAAGACCTCCTATCTTGTGATTAGGCTGAAGCTTTCCTACCTCTTCTGAAACCTAATAAGGTTTCTGACATTGACATCAATTTCTGGAGTGTTTTCAGCAGTTGAACATAAACAGTTTAATCTGTTCACTTCATACAAGAGTTGTGTATCATCACCAGTAAAACGCTTGTTTTACAGGAGATCTGCTAGGTCTAGAAAGCAACCCAAACCAGTAAACCTACAGAATGTTTATATCCCCTCTCTGTGCATGTTCAAATTATTATTAGTCACTTCTGTAGTTTTGTTGCCTTTTCATTTTCTTTGCTCTTCTGTCTGCTGGTGGGCTGGCAGATCCTCGTCGTAATAAGTGAGTGACGGTTTAGGTGGGTACTGCCAGATGGAGGAGTGAAGCTTAAAACCACCTGGAACCAGAAGGGAAATTTGCAGGAGAGACCAGGGCAGGAGCAATGACAGAGACTGCTGAGTGCCTCCTGCCTTCCTACACCTCCTCAAAATAACTGAGCAGCACTGAGGCTCTTGTTTCCTAAATGTATCTATGGTTTGCAATACGAAACTACAGGCTCGGTTTAAGCTGCTTTCCGGAGTGGCCCATGTTAGGGAAGCAGAAAGGCAGTGCTTCAAGTGCAAGAGCCGTTTTTGTGGAACAACTATCTCAGTTCTTTTAAGATCTGGCTCCACTTGAGTAAAACAATGTATGCAGTGTAATGGACAGCTTTCCTTATCTCAGGCTAGGGTGTGGGTAGATAGGGCAAACCAACCTGAGGCACCTGTGCCTTCTGGGCATGATGTTATTTGATCCACATAAAGACAGCCCATGTCTCCTTTTTTCATCTATAACTATGATTTCTTAGTGGCTGTTATACTAGCCAAAATCCCTTTGGAAAAGACCCCACACAGTGGGAAGATATTTGTATGATGATTAATGTATCATTGACTTATTTTGTGTCTTTACTGCCATTCCCTCTCTATAGCTCCATATAGGTCTTAAAAGGAGGAAAGGTCTATGTCCCTTGAGGCATTTCATCCAGCAAAAGTCTGTGAAGAACAGACTGGGCCACTGTACAGTATCTAAAAGTCCTTGACCCTCATATGGTACTTCTCCTATGTGGTCACCTCTTCAGGTCCCATTGCCAGTACGGCAGGTGATCCTTATTTACAGAGTTGTGGTGCTGCTGTGTAACACAGCTGACGGGTGTACAATCTCAGCAAGCTTTCTAAGAAACTTTGCAGCAGATTTCCTGTGCGACATTTTGTCATTTCTGCAGCTGCAGTTTCATCAGTGAGAAAATGGGAACATTAGGCCTCAGTCTTTTCCAAAGACGGATATGAAACATAAGGTAAATAGTTGCAGCTTCTGTTTACTAGGTTTAAAATAAACCGTGAGGTTCCCATAATATAGGAAAATACAGGATCATACTCTTCTGTCACACTGTTAAAATGGTCTTCATGTACCATCCCACTCTCTGTTTTACCTTCCCTTTAAATGGCTTCCATCTAACTGGCATAATGACTACATACTATCGCTAGTCTGCAGCATGAATTAGACATCTCTGGCATTTTTAATTTGGCACATTTAACAGACATATGGAGCCCAAATGTGATTCCTTATCTGAAAATCAAACTTTGCTAAATTAGATTATCATCCTTACTTCTTTTTAAATTCACTTTTTTTTTTTCAAGGATAATTATAGCTAGTTTATGCTATAAATTCTGTAAGAAATTAAATTTGCTTGCATGTTGTAACAGGCCCTCCTCTGCGCTAAACTGTATATCCATATGGAAAGGTGTTCCACAAAAGGATTTAAAAAGTTTTTGCACACAGTGTATTGTAGCCAGGCTCTCAATTACTGATGAAAAGAGAAAGAGAAGGATCAGAGGCTGTCTACTTTTCAATTACATAATAATTTGTGGGTATTTTTAGTGAAAAACAACTGTGATATGAAAAAGAGATTTGCCAGGAAATGGATCCCTTTTGTTTCATGTATTTTTTACTTTGTGTAGTCATATCTTCCATGAATGCAAAATAGCAAATGCAATACTAAGCTGGGGTAGCTTACCTAGAATGTCTTCCAATTAAAAATTTGGTAGGCAACCTAGAATAAAAGCTTGCTTGTCGTATCTGAACTTGGGTTCAGATACATTACGAATCACATTGTATGTTGTATAGTAGCTCAGCCGAGTACAAAACTGTTACTGGATTCTTGCAGTCCAGTGACCAATTTCATTTCTCTTCAAGATTAATTGAGAAGTTGGGTCATTTCTGTAATAGTCTAATGACCCAGGACAGTGATTGATTTAAAGACTTCTTCTTCATGTATTTTTCTTTGATTCAGAGTCATGGGACAATTTGATCATGGAACAGAAAATCAGCCTTTAATAGGTGAGCACAGTACTATTTCATATGGTAAGGGCTGTTTTCTAGTATAGGAATGCAGGATTCTGTTAATAAAAGCAGGCCTTCAACTACATAACTATCCTTACACCTGGCCACTCCATGACTCTTGCAAGAGAAATGAGAAACATAAATCTTCTGACCTCAGGAGAAGGTAAGGACGAGGTTCTGAGCAACCATGACGTCCATTGCATCCAGTGTGCATACTTGATGCTCTCTCATGCAGGCCCCAAGAAGAAAATTATTTTAGACTTGAATTTAGATTTGTTTTTTACAAATTGTTTAAATAACACTATTTATAATTGTAAAAACATTTACAGTTTGTGACTATGAATACACAACTGGAGCAAGATAGCATGCTGTATCGGTTCCCATCTGAATAGAAAAATTTCTCATAAGGATCAAAAGTTTAGGAATGTTACTTTTTTTGATTTTTTTCCATAATCTGAGGTGGAAGACAAAATTTTATTGCATGTAATAGTTACAACTGCTTCAGCCTATAATCTGGATTTACTTACTTTGTACCGGAACAATGGATTAATGCTCATGGCACTATTGGAAAGGGAGCTGTTACCTCANTTAGGTTATCCAGGGTGATTACAGGGTATTTTCTGCTTCATTCATTTTCTTGTTATACTGAAATTCAGCTCCCCACCCCACCTCAGTCAATGGACTGGACTTAAGCATTATCTGGCTTCATAAAAACTTCAAAAATTAAGCTCTTCCAACAGTTCAGAAGAAATCCTGTTTACATTGTAACTCCTAAAAACTCTTCATTATAAGTAGCATACACATGGGACAGTAATTCTTTAATGGTTGGCTA
>VYZW01032457.1:4616-17663 GCA_013401315.1 Balaeniceps rex | reverse complement strand
CCTCCCTCTCCCCCCCCCAAAAAAAAAAAAAAAAAAAAAAAAAAAAAGCACATATAAAGAACAGGAAGAAGATCACATGTTATAATAATCCCCTTTGCAGCCAGACAGGACCAGAGAGGAGAACTGCCCAGTTAGGACTGAGAGATGTTCTAGAGGCTGAAAGGGAGGCAGAGACAAAACTTGAAGATAACCAACCGGCCCTCGGGAGGGNTAGGAGGGAAATAAAATAAAATAAACCAAACCAAAATAAAAAGAGAGAAGAGCCAAGAAAGCACTTGCTTCTCATCATCTCTCAGGGAGAAACGCCAACTCTGTTCTTCTTACGACCCTCTGCTGCAAGGAGCAAAGGGAAAGAAGGTACTGGGGTAGACCTAACAAAGCAGGGTTCACGCTGCTGGGACCCCATCGCTACCCCGGTTAGCAGCAGGCTGCGGGAGGTGAGAGGGGGGTAGGGAAGATTGCCAGGGGGAACCCCGGCAAAGCCAAAACGAAGCTGCTCCAAAAGCAAGGAGCAGAAATGAAAGTTTCGAAATAGCATCCAAACAACTGCAAAGGACCGGACCGAAGAGAGCTCTCTGTGTTGCATCGGCCCTCGATGGTGCATTGGAGGGGCTGCATCACGGATGTGAATGTCCCTGGACCGCTGCATGGAGAGGGGTAAAGACACAGAAAATCCTTGTTATTTATTTATTTATTGGAAGCAATGTACGGGTGACACCCAGAAGGCATCTGAGCCCTGAAAAAAAAAACACCTCTGGACCCAAACGAGAACAAGAAGAATGAGACAGTAGCCTTGACCCCTACACTGAGAGGAAGGTGAGCAGAAAGAAAGAAAATACAGAAAAGCCATGCAAGCACCAAACCTGTAGATTACTGCGGCTCTTTTTTGCTTCACTGAGGACAGATATTTTACTGACAGCCATGCAGCATAAAGGCATCATGCTGATTGTGTTCTTGGAATATTTTATTTCTGGCCATGGCGAAGCAGGTAAGCAAAATAAATCAATATTGCCATTCATGAAATAATTTATCCTATGTTTAGCAATGGGAAAAGGTATAGAAATCAGGGCTGTTTGTTAAAAAAAAGTATGCCAGCATCTTTATTTTAGACTGGATTTTTATAATGAATCTGGGTTAGTCAATGTATACAAATGCTTCTTATTCCCTGCAATACACAGCTTTATAGCTCAGCCTCCTCCCAAAGACTTATAATAGGATGTACAGTTTCATACATCCTTAAAAGAAAAAAATGTATTATTTTTGTGAATGAAAGAGAAGAGAGAAAGAAAGAGGTAGATGGATTGAGATATGCTGGGTATTTGTTTTAAGGATGAAACACTGCCTTCCTAGGCAGGACAAGAGTGAAATGACAACATCCTTGGACAGCATCACTATAGGAATCTGAATTATTCTCTGTTAATTTTGCATCATTAGAAGTCAGAGACACTGTTTAGGAATTACTATTTATCCAAGACAGTCCATTCATGCAGTGACTTAATAGTTAACATGCAGTGGACAAGATTAAATTAGCATTAGAGGAAAAATGGATTAGGACAGAAAGAGAAGTTGATTAGTTGTGTGTGTATATGTAGGTGTACAAATAAGCATATATAGGAATGATACAGCTGTAATGGTATTTACATAGGGTCCTAAAAATACCTGGATTATGATGGAGACAAATTCCTTAAGGGAAAGATAGCAAAGCATTAGATTTTTTTCTTCCTGCTGTGGTTTAATACATCTTTAAGTTTAAAAGGGATGAATTACAAAGATCAGGTCAGAAAAATAAAAATAATAATTCATAAAACAACAATACATCCTTGGTGACTTTTCCTTCGAGATACTGGCTTGGGATCTCTCTTTCTGTACAGGAAAGCATATCAGTGGTTTAAATTTCACCTGTGCGCTCAGAGTATTAGGACAGGAACACTCTTCATGCAGTGATTTGAAAGTGTTCAGCTACCCTGCAAGCTCCAGTAAAGTCAAAGGCAGATCAGGTGGCTTCAGCTCAGATTATTCCCTAGCTAGAACCTTTTTGATAACACAGACATCAGATTTCCATAACTGCAAGAGATGCTTTCTTAAAAACTGAAAACAGCTCATAAATCCACAATCCTGTCATATTGTCCAGTGACTCATTTGGGAAAAAGGCTGTCTATCACAACATGACAGGGAATGAGTGGAGGGAGGAAATGTACCTTAGTCCTCTTAGTGTCTCGTCTTGGGCATTCACTAGTTTCCAGGGCTAGGACTCTCCCTGTAGGATACATATGTTGACACACAGCACAGAAAGGTTACAGTGATGTCTTGTAAAGTTGCTGATGCTGTTGCAGAAAGCAGCCTATTACAAACTAGCCTAAATTTGCTCTGCATCCAATTGACAAAGTGAAAATGAATCTTCAAGGAAATGCAGCCCACAGCTGACTGCTTGGAAAGTGAATTTGAGGGAGGGAGTGTATTCTGTATGGAGCTAAACACACTCAGAATAATGGTGTAGGACATAGTGAATAACAGCAAAATAATTGGACATTGACAGTGACGATGCTAAGGATTCAATGTCACTTTAAATAAATATACGCTGCTTGGTCAAAAGGTTGCACAAACCATCAGCCTGTGAAAGCACAGGGTTACCTGTTCATTTTTAATTCCTTTTTTCTTTTTAGACTCAATATAAAAATCTTGAAGTAACCTTGAATCTTTACAGGTCCTGTTACAGGCAGGGTCAGTACTGCTCAGACTGAGGTTAGTTCAGACAGTGTTTAGCCAGTCTGTGTAAAATGATTTGGAAGTCTCAGCCTCTTCCTGAGCAGAGAGGTGTACAGGGAAGTATGTTTTTAACATACTTTATTAGCCTATACAGTAAACTCCCTTCTCAGCCCTATAGTTTGTCCCTCCTGGTCAGAAATGAAACAAACTGATGGGGCAGTTGTGTGGGGAGCACATGATGTACAATATTTGTGGGGAGTACAATATTTGCCTTCTGCCATCTCTGTGCAGAGAAGACAGTCTGGGTTGTCCAGATTGGCTCCTTAGATCTTTAAATATAATGCCAAGGGAAAAAAAAAACAAAACCTTAGTGGTTAGGCTGGAGGAGTCACCTAGGTTTTATACTCTGAGATGTGACACTTGGGTGATCCGTCCCCTAGTCTTATGCAGGTGGAGGGCATTATTCCCCTCAAATAAACTCTGCAGTGGTCTGAAAACTCTTGCATATTGGGACAGTTAATGGGACTGACAACAGCTTGGGCTCTTGCTTCAGCCCCAGCCAGCCCAGACCTCCCCAGGGGAGCAGCACCCCGGGGAGTAGTGCCTCGGCCAGCTCTCCTCCCGATGGCAGCCCTCCAAAAGGGGGCGTGGTGTGGTCAAAAATGGCCATTTCTAGCATCAAGCTTAAAATCAATTGCAGGACCTGATCATCAGCAGGGTTTGGTTTCCTCTGGTCTGGGGTTATTCATCTCATCTGCAAATGAAGCTGTAGGTGTTGGAGCCCACCCTTGTTCCAGGAGGAATGTGGGCAGGCAGACTGCAACTGGCCACAATGGAAGAGGGCCCAGGTCTGGGATCTTACTCTTCTGTCCATGTCTCAGGTCATGGAGGCAGCTTGACTTAGTAGCATATTCAGAAATTCACCTCTTGGCTATTTATGAAGGCTGGCTCATTAGCTCCAGTTATCGGAGCTATTTTAGTGCAGAAACACATCAGGCTACTCCTAAATGGATGAAGACATGCCAAACCTATTGCATGTTGGCCCCAGACAAACCAAAGGGTTGTATAGCACTTCTGTTGTAACCAGCATTAAGGGGTAAAGTTCTAGGTCCGATTAATAAAAACTTGAGCAACTCATGTCCCTGGGGTGGTTAGCTTTAAAAGAACATTTAAAAGTTTTTGGTTATTAAGAAAAAAGTTAAACAGATATAGAATAAGTGAAATCCAGGTTGGACATACATGCTGAAACTACTCCATCAAAAACATAGCAGAAGATGCCCAAAGGTTTTAGTGTTTACATGTTGCTCAGATCTGTGAAATTTGCTCTCCTGTCTCACTGTAGGAGACTTGAACACACAAAATCATAAATTTGCATACGGAAAAGAAATAAAAACTCCAATTCAAATAGCTCAGAAAATATTAGGCATCTTTCCAGTCACATCAGCAGGCTTTGACTGAGTTGCCATATGACCTTTCTTCTGTTGGGTACCCAATGGAGGGTGAAAAAAAAAACCTAAAAAAATGGAACCTGTTTTTAGTTAATGTCTACAATGTTCTGTTGCATTACAAGGCTCTGAAGTAAGAGAACTCTGTTTGAAATGGTGTCCCAGGAATATCAATAGTATGACCTCCCTTGAACTGTACGATTCCCTAATCATCGGATAACGCCATTGTTATAACACGTGCTGGGCATGTGCCATTGACCTGCCACTTTGCGGCACAGCTCTGAGGGACCAGAAAACAAACAAATAAATTAATCATACCATTTATGGAGCTAAGCCATCCTCCATGGAGTAAAAGCTAATCAACTTCATAATAACATGCAGTGCCCATGTGCAATCAAACTGTTTAGTTCTTTATGAATTATTCAGTGAGTCCTCCTGGCAGTTGGGGTAACTTGTTTGTTTGCCTGGCTGCTGTTTCTCTTCTGCAGCGGTCCCCTGTCGCTGTCCAGATTCAACATTTCATGTTGTTTCTGCAGAATCAGTGAATGATGGACAGGCTGTGCTATCCTTGTGGCCAAGCAATGTTCTGCCAATTGATTTCTTTAAATGCAAAGCTTTTAATCGACTGCAGATTTTGTTTTCCAATCTCTCTCCTCTCAAACTCCCTTCTGATAATTTGCACTTTGTTCTTCTCCCATTTTCCTAATGACACAGCAGTTCAGTCAGGAACTGTTTATTGATGTTGCTGCATTAGCAGGCAGAGCAGATAAACCTTCTTGTGACTGTTGTTCAGGAGAACAACCATGTTTTTCTTCCTTTTCCAGGTTCAGATAAAACCAGCTGAAAAACTCAACACAAGACTAATAGCCCATTTATGGGAAATATAAAAAGCAGCCATTCCCTTTAAAAAATGTTTCCTTTTTTACTTTCTCACATTCTTGTCTGCAAAGCTTCCCCTATATAACTCCTCAATTTTAGAACTCCAGCATCCCATTTCCTCTGTGAAAGCTTCAGTGGTGTGATCCATCAATAGAGATGGACTTTCTTTTAATTACATGGTATATTTATCCATAATCCAACAGCATTTGTAACATGGACCCGTTCTTAATCAAAACTAAGTAACCTGACTCTTAGAGCCAATGCTTGTTCAAAACTCAGTTGTAAGACCAGTCCCATTTAAATTCTCTGGAGGCAAAGACGACACCTTTCTGCAGCACTGAGCAATATCAGTTAATATCCAACCTACTTTAAACACAGAAATTGCTGTGCTTTCCTTATTTCCAGTAATTTTTACCAAACAGCTTGGATATGAACATGAACCTAAATGCCACCTGCAAAGACATTCTTGAGGCATGCAGTTGAAGCTTATTATATTTTTGCTGACCTGCAAGGATAGATTTATCTTCATTTCAAGAATTCTGCATGACTCAGTGAAATTCACCCTCCAGAGCAGACAAAAATTTGGAATTTCAGATGTTCTGCAAAAAGGAGGAAGCTCTAAACAACTTTTGTGGAAACCCAAGTCCTTTCTCTGGACAAAAAGACTCAGAGAAATGGCAAGGAACCTCCCAGATAAAATCTCTGAAGCTCCTGGTGTTCTCCTGTAACTGTACTAGGCTCAGATGGAATAAGAATTTCATAATCATAAAGAAAATACATTTAAATGGTCATCAAGCAGTCAGGATAGTGTGAGGGCTTGGTGGAGGATCTCCAGTAGTGCTAAGAATCACCTGCTCAGTTGAAGTTGGGGAGCAAAGAACAGAACTGATAGAGCCAAACATCCCCATCTTCTCTCCTTTCCTCTCCACTGACTTCTGCAACTCCTCCTCTCATGAAAATTCATCTCTGTCCTGGCACAGGGAGTGGTGGTGGGACTGAGGAGGGGCAGCTTTCATTCCTTTGATCCAAGAACTATTAGGTCCACATGTAATTCAGTTCTGCCAGTCTCCTAGGACTTCACTGGCATACTAAAAAAAGTCTTGGCCAGCCCATTCCAGACACTGGTGGAAGACAAACTCCACCAGGAGGAAACCTACTGTGTCTCCAGACACAGCCTCTTTCCTTGAGGCTGCTGCTTACAATGTCTGTAAGACAAACACACATTAAGTCCAAGTTCCTTTGAAGGTGGCTTCCACCTGTTTCTAAAAGTAGTCAAGGGCATTTTTGGATGATCTGCTCCCTTGCTATCTGAAGTTTAAGACTACCTTATGCTGTATGTAAGCTAAAATGGCACACACCATTGGTCAATGGGATTCAATGGACATACAGCAACTTTGTTTTGTGTCCTAATCCTGGGAAGCAAAATGCATGAGGTGTTTTCCAAAACAATGTCCACCTCTGACCTTTCTCTTCTGGCCTGTGCATAAATGTCACTAAGGAACTAAGGACAGAAGCAACTCAGAGGCAAAACCGTGCACGCTGGACACATTTTTTCACCTTAAACATTCTTTTTGGAAAGAGGGACATCAGTTTCATCCAACTACATTTATGATTTGAGTATTTTTATAAGGCTGAATTAGAGAGTCTTTTCTTTGACCTAACTTGATTTTAAAACTAAATTTGCCTGAGGAAAGGCTGAATATAAACCGAGTAGGGATTTTAAATTTGACCTAGAATGTTGAACTAATAGTTGACCTTTGAACTGCTCCTAGATTACCCAGGGTTTACGGTCATCCTATGTTTCATTGGAAGGGTCATTTCCTGTAGGACTTACATCCAGTCATCTGACTTGTGACCTCCTGGATTAGATTTATGACCTTGCAAGGTCAGTCTTTAACTCCTTCTAGACTGTTAAGTTGCAAAGAGGACATTGTATATCATTAGAAAAGCAGTTTTCTCCAGTATAGTAATAAGATTTTGGAATGAACTTTAATTCCAGTGTCACAAGACACTACTGATTTCCAAACAATATTAAGACTTTGTAGTTATACCTTTTCTTAATCTAGAAATAAGTAGATATATACATTGAAGATACCAAAAATTTGCCAGTATTTGCAAACTTGGCAAACAGAATATAGTCACCTACCTCCATGTCAAGGTATTTAAACAAAAGAGAGACTTGATTTTCAGCTCTACTAAGTATTAACAACTCCAGCTGATCTCAATAGGAACAGTAGAAACTCAACACCCCTCAAAATTATGCCAGTCATGCATAACTATAGAAATACATGCTTTCTTTTTGTGTTTGTATGTGTAATTAGTGCCTGTAATTTGTTGGGCAGGAATCATCTCTTAGTGTATCTACAGTGTATAGTACAGTTTGACTTATGCATTGAATAGATTCAGTCCTCAGATACAGAGCTTTACTAGAGTGAAAGGAAGAAAACACAAGATTTCTGTGGTTAAACATAAAATTCAATAGACCGATGCAACTGCACTTTCAATAGAAATTAAAGTTAAGCACCATAAGCATGAGTTTTCTAAAGACCTCAGTTTCTGACTTAGGCACCAAAAACAAGGACTAGATTTATTGATAAACTCCCTCCAAACTTTGTGTGAAAAGATGAAGTAGCTCTCCTTAGGAGGAGTCCTCTTGGATGTCAATCCCCAAATGAGGACTCCAAGCATTTGCATGGTCACCTGTGTTACAGCCTGAGAACTATTTGAGAAATTCTACTTATTTGTCTTTCTTTTGCCTGTCTTTCAGATCCCGTGAGGCTACGAGCCTTCCGCTGTAATGGCCGGTCTTGCAACCCTCCGGTGGGAAACCTTGCAACAGGGAGGACACCAGTCACTCTCACCACATGTGGCCAGAACAGTACAGAATTGTACTGCTTCTACCCAGACCAGAATCTCCTCCACCAGGTCTCCCATGGCTGTGGGCAGCCTCGCTGCACCAAATGCAATGCCAACCAGCCTGATAACTCCCATCTCCCTGCTGACATGACAGACGATTTCTTTGCAAACCCCATCTCCTGGTGGCAGTCTGCCCAAGGGGTACACAGGGAAGAAATCAGACTGGACTTTGAGACAGAATTCTACCTGACCCATGTCATTGCTGTGTTCAAGTCACCTCGCCCAGCTGCGATGGTGTTGGAAAGATCCCAGGACTATGGGAAGACTTGGAGGCCCTACAAGTATTTCTCTGTCAACTGTACAGCGACTTTTGGGCTCCAGGATGATCTCATTGAGGAGGGCTCCATGTGCACTTCCAGATATTCAGATGCAGTGCCCTGCACCAGAGGAGAGGTAAGCAATAACTGAGGTTTGGACTAAGTTTAATGTCAAACAGCTGAAGATTGGCTGAAAATCAGAGAGTATGTGCTCAGAGATACTGTGCATATAAGTTAAGAAAGGTAGCCCATCCCCAAAGGCTTTGTGTTAAGAAAATAAGGGGGAAGAAGAAGAGAAATTATATATCAATGAAAATTAATGGAAATGCTTTAACAAATTTCTTTTATGAGAGTTGCACAGGATAGGATTAACATTGCCTAATTTTACAGTGCAGGTGACAATAACTGAACTAGAATTCCAACAAAATAGACGTAGGGAAATACACATTTGTAGAGTCTGATTTATCCAAACAGTTCTCCTACTTCAGGATGACATGAACTGAATGGTCTTTCTTTTCCTTCTCCATATAAAAAGTCCTAGACAATTGGATGACTTTTAAATACATCCTTCCCCTATGTTTAATGTAACTTTTCTTGCTGGGGGTCACCACTCTGATTGTATCAAGCCATAGGCTCCAGAAATGAAACCGTTTAGAAACAGGAAGCGGAAGTGAGCAGCCAGGGTTCACCATTCAACAGTGGGAAAAGGCCCTCCCTTGGTATGAATATTCTGATGTGCTATTAAACATATGCAGAAGGCTTACTTTTAAAATAAATGTACAATTGCTCTGATAAATTCCTCTGACAAGAACATTAACGACTGCTTAGTAATCAGATGTTTAGTTTAGTTATAACCCTTTTCATTCATCAATCTTGAAATGGTTTAGATGGGAAAGATGGTAAATATCATTGGTATCATTTTATGGAGGAGACATAAAGGCACAAAAGGAGATTATAAGACATTCCTATAGTCACAACAGTGGCTGGAGTCCTTTCACTTCCTTCCCTCTTCTTTAGAGAATTCACAATCCACTTGGTTTCCCTGTCTGGAAGTGATCATGCAGGTTTGGCAGTAATACTTTGCTGCAAATTAAGCTCAGGTGTGAGGTGAATGGTCCAGATAGGCTTCAAAAAACACAGTGGTTTCAGCAGTGCACTTCAAAATGCACTTCAGAAGAAAGAAACTAGTGTGCTATACCTGAGACACGGAAACAGCAGTAAGGAGAGACTGAGTTTGCTTTTGTGCAACAGGCTGGGAAACATCTCTGCATATTAGAAATCTGGAGCAGATCATCTGACTACTAAACTGTCTTTTCCTGGAGTAGTAATTCTGCTGGTCAGTTATCATGATACATTTAAGTCAAATGCATCCAAATGTCTTCTGTAGAGAGATTACAATTTGCCACGTCAATACAGAATCTAGGCAACTAATATAATTTTCCACTATTGTGTACCTTCCAATCAAAAATCTGGAAGTACTTTGCAAGATCCATTTAATGATCTTCAGCACACATATAAAGGTCCTGTCACCATTTCACAGATGGGGAAAGAGCAGCACAGAAAGGTGAAGTGTTTCATGGTAAAACAGGACAATTCTGGTTGAGTAAGGAACAGAACACAGGGTCTGAGGCAAATGCCTTGGCCTTAAATGCAAAACAACTCTTCCTTCTCTAATCCAGTATCCCCTGTTGCCCTGCACTATGTTGGCTTTTGTGCTAACTTAACCTTGGGGAATATCATTAAGACCATGGGTTGCTGCTACAACAAATCTGAGAAGTGGGTGGCAGAAAATCAAATAATAAAACATTCACCCAACACAAACTTTTGTGATTACAAGTGCCAAAATGAGTCTGTCAACCTGGGCAGGAACTACACTGAAATGAATATGTGTCCGCTTGATCAATCTACACTGGTAGCAGATATTAGAAAACAATAGTAATAGTAAGAACAGTCATATATTTACAGGTCATATCCTTGCAGATCCCAAATAGTTTCATGTACTGTTACATGAATCGAATGCATACAGAGGTTACTTCCTCCACAGGACAGAGAGCTGAAGCTTTAAAGCAGCACACAGGAATCTGTATGGCAACTTAACAGAGAACAAGACAAATACTGATTCACAGCACATTAATCCAAAAGGATTCTGAAGTTCTGGACAGGCTTTACAGAGACCTCCTAATCAATCCATGAAATGCCACTATGGCAAGGGTGCAAAAGCATCAGGCTTTTCAGGTCAGCAATATGACACAGCAGATTCTTTTGTGAATGAAAATAAAGGAAGGCAGAGTGTAGTTATTTAAAGTGATACCTGATCAGATTTGCCTGAGTGACACTGCTACTCCTACTCCAAGTCTCACAGGAGCTTTGCCCACACATCTCAGAACTGCAATTTTACACCTTATTTTAAAGATGTCACAAATGTCACTAGGGCATCCCCTCAAGCACTGACTCACAACTGACTTGGAAGGAAGCTGATTGAATCCCCACCACTACTTTTTTCAGTGTTCTCTGCTTCTTTTTGACCTCCACTCTGACCTATCCAATTACTGATTCTGGCTAAGCCTTGGATTGCTGAGGAGCTCACATCACAAGCTGACAACATTTCTAAAATGATCAAAACCGTTCCAACTTAAATGCTAATTAATGCTCTGAGGTAAATGCCAGTTTTCTGTACTGAGGGGGTTGAAGTCATTTCCACTGCATGACACTCAGGTTTTTCTTGGGCGTTGTCCTATTCACTTGGAGAAGAGACACAAATTCCTTTTTAAGAGGGCACAAAAGGAATCAAAAAAAGAGATGGCTTACTAAGAACACTTAGGTTTAAAACCCATGTGGGACACATCATGAAACAAGATTTCAGGTCAACTGGTGTGAAAGAAGAAGGTGTCAGAGCTGCAGTAACTTACATGCATCTATAAACTGAGATGCATCTCCCTGGGTCAGCACACACTGGTGGTCCTCCAAGACCACTGAAAGAGGCTTTTCCTGGGAGCATGGTAGGAAACTTGGCAGAAGAGAAACTTTTAGGAGAGTAGAATGGAAGCAAAAGACATTTGGGTGAGTGATGTGACAATGTCACAACAGAACTAAGTTAAGGTGTATACCTTGTCTCCTGTGGATTATCCCTTATCTTTCACCTCTGACAGGGTCACACATCTCCATTCCGTCTCAGATAAGGTACAGCTGAGACAGAAGGTGTCATGCATTGGGGAACAAGTCCTGTAGAAATGCAAGGAGATAACTTTCTAATGTCTCTTTTTCAGTTTGCTTTTACTTCAGATTTACTAAATCCCTTACTCCTGTTCAGATCCAGAGTACTTCTGCAGCTAGAATCTATCTGTCTGCGATCCTAGGTCCCCCCATCTTTATTCTTCTGGCAATGAACTTGCTCTATTGATGATTTCTGGTCTAGGAGGCAGAGCAAGTTATTCACTGCCAATTGCTTACACAGCGTTTGCTTCATATGAAGCACCACAAAGTCAACACCTAACCTTCTATGCTTATAAACACTTCTCAGTGAAAATCCTCCACTAGCATGTCTTAAGTCCTGACTGGCCTGTTAAGTACCCTATGTTTTGTCTGTTGACTTCTATCACTATAAGAATTATATATTAAATGGGAAACAAGTGCTTCTAATCTTTATCCTATTCTTAAGGGAGAACATTCTTAACCATTCTTAAGGGAGAATAGTTACCGCTATGCTCATCAGCTTCAGTACGCCAACCTCCAACATAACATCATGAACTAACACCAACTCCAGCTTTTTAAGGTCTGTTCATTTAGTGTAAGTGCATCTATAGGCAATGCTTGCATGGAGTCTTATGCATCAACTGAGACCTTTTTTACCTACTTGTCCATCCATCTGTTTTTTCTAATTTAAAAACACTGTACTATATAGTCATGGACCCTAAAATGAGCCTTCAGGTTAGCTAATATAAATCAAAACTCTGGCCCAAACAAAAGGAGAAACTACCACAACATTGCATCAGACATTAGTGTGACTTACAGTTCAAACATCATATGGGGGAAACAGGGACAGAAATCTTTCAACCTGCATCCTGACAGCACGTGCACTCAAGGATCTGAGAGATTAAGAGCACGTTTTTAATAAACTGGAATATCGGGAAATGAAAACAAATGTTCTCCTTCATCGAAGATAATTTTTGCATGAAAGGAAGATATTAGCATGCAAAGTGGGGTAGAACACCGACCTGCTTATAACCACCAGACCCAAAAGGAGACCCCTCTCCTATTGGGTCTAGCTAGTGGAAGGGAGTTTTGAATCAAAGGCTGGTTCATTTATGTGAGTGTCTGTGTGACAGATGACACCAATGAAGTGTGATATAATAAACCCATTACTGGAATTCACTGGGGGCTGGAAGAATTGTGTATGCCTGAATTAAGTAACTGGTTTCTATGGCAACATGTTAAGTGTGCCTTGCACAGAAGACCTGTTCATTCTCCGTTTTGTATCCTGTGGTGACCTCTTTAGGGACAGAAGTCCCCAGCAGTGCCTTTTGTCAAAGATGAGTGGACTCATTTTGTAGCTAAAAGACTTTTAATCACTCTTCTAAACACACTCTGTGAATGCCAGATGAAGACATGTCGTGATGGGATGCAGTTCTGTCTGCTTCAAAAGCCACCAGGTTGTTCAGACAGAAGCCACAGCCAACCCTATGGAAGGCCTTTTCTTCTGCACTGACACTGAAGACCTTTGCTGCCTTTCTCCATCTACAGCGACTCCCTGAGCAACAGTTATGGCAGAGGGGGACCACTTGCACACAGACACCAAACCAGGCCAAGGGCAGGGCTCTGTGTGGAATGTATGTGATCCTGTTCCA